>JAFFZR010027882.1:0-17205 GCA_018397195.1 Lethrus apterus | reverse complement strand
TTCGTTTATGGTAAACTCACGGATTTTATTCAAAATTGAGCACAACATCATTCTGACAGTGCTTTTGCGAAATGCTAGAGAGTTTCTTGCGGAAACGGTTCGTTCGGCTGAAATCTGGCGTCAACGATCGAAATACATGATGCGTTTGCGTTACAAAATGAGATCTGTAACTTGCGACCAAGACTTGTTATCATATTGCGATCTTCCCTATTGAATTCGTTGTCGTTTTCAAAAATTTCATTAAATTTCGAAAGATTTCGATTTTCGTCATTTTTTTTCAAGGGTTTACACCTCGATTTTCATAATCTTTCTGATTTCGACTAAAATCACGTTGCAAGTCAAGAAGGCCGTGCTGATCGCGAATATGATGTTAGTTTTGTTCTGCGAGGCGTCGTTCGGACGTTAGCGACCGAAATACATTGGAACTTGAACAACGGTTGGATTTAAAGCCCATAGTTCGGAATAGGAGTATGGCAGGTTGATAAAACCTGGTCCATTGAATTTGCGATAATTTTTTTCTACAAATATCGTTCATCTGATCAAATTCTCTAACATTTTGACTTTCGCAAACAATTGCCAATTTCGTAATAAATATTTTTATTACACTTTAACTTTGTTATTTGGTGAAATTTTTTTTGTCACGAGGTTGGATACAACATTCAAATAAAAATCTTTTTGCGAAAATAAAATTGTTTACTCACAGCGTTATTCAAAAATCCATGCAAATATATCAAAAATTCATACGCGAGGCGCAACAACTGCACCAATCACACCTCAAGCACAAAACAAAAGCGACTCGCAGTGCGCGATCACGACTCGACTCTCACCATCGAACCGACCAACCACACACGACCAAACTCAACAAAAGACTGCCGATTAGCGCTATTCAGTGTTCGCTGGCGTTGCCAGTTCCTTTGCGCCACATTCGAACAAAATCCCTCCACCGCGAACCATACATCGCGATCTTGATGTGAACTAACCGGTGAAGTGCTGGTTGCTCAGCAGCTGCGTTTAGCGCCTGATATTTTACGGCGCGTTACCGTTAACTCGATAATTGGACTGGTCGGCGGTCGTTTAAATTCCACGTTAAGCATCGAACGTGTTCGGTCCGGTAAGTCGGGGAAAATGGAACGCTCGATGTCAAACTATACACGATCGAACTGGTTTTATATGGGTCAGATGTACTCATTGTACTCGCCGTTACTTTTACACAGTGCCGGCTCGACGTCGGGCACATAGTTATGGCCCCAGCACACCGGCACATCACAGGAAGAAGTCTTGTTCTGCCAATCCTCTTCCTCGAAGCTATATGTCTTCAGGTTACAAGTGGTAAGCGTATTTTTATCCAGATCCGTTCTTTAAATCCTTGATTTTCCCATTTTTTCTCATGGAATTTCGCGTACGGAGGTATCGATTTTTCGCCATCTGTCGGATACGCGACGTGTCCAAAATCTTTGGGGTTATGTCTGTTATAAACGAGTTGGAAATAATTTTTATAAGTTGGACAATTCTTTTGTTTTTGGTCAGAAAAATGCGGTTGACGTTTTAACTTTTAACGTCCAGCTGACTTTTTTTGAATAGATGTGTTTTTATAAAATAATGAGATTGGAAAATTTACCAGAAAATCTGGCTGAAAATGAGGTTGAATAAATTGCATGAAAATTTTTTTGAAAATGAAGTATGTAGTTATATTTTCATTTTCAAAAACATTTTCATTTGAAAATGAGGTTGGAATTAGTTTGGCAGAAAATGAAGTTGGTCCCAACCTCATTTTTGGGTTGGAATTTTATTTTTTCGTTAAAAAGCCACATCAAACTGATTTTTTGAAGTTAAAATTTTGTTTGGTCAAACAACGATTTTGGAATTTGGAAAATTGATTAAAAGGTTCCTGGAAATGAGGCCGTCATTTTTTCATTTTTTAAAATGAGGTTTGCTTTTCAAACCGTTTTTTTTGAACGAGTTTTCTTGAAACAGAAGTTGAATAGGTCGGAACTTTCATACAGCACCTAATTTTTTGTTTTCAAATTGTATTTTGAAGTTAATTTTTTTTAGTCAAACGATTAGGTATTATGGAATTTATTGGTGGAAAATTTCAAACTCAATTTTAGGGGTTAGAACTTTCTTAGAAAGTAAGGTTAGTTAGTTAGGGGTTACAAACTATTGTTGCTAAACCCATATTTGAGGCAATATTTTTAGTTACCTAAATGATGGTCATTGGTGAAATTTTGTCTGAAAATGCAGTTGGAAAATTAATTCCCAAAAAATATTTTCATTTCAAACACAAAACTTATTTCAGAAAACAGGTGGACATCTTTTTCAAAGTTGCCACTCCGTCATTTTTTTTTTTTTTGATAAAGTAGTGTTTTCAGTTTTCGAACTCAACTAGTTTGGAAAATAACTTGCTTGAAAGTGAGGTTGGATAACTAATAACTCTTTCTGAAAATGAGCTTGGATAATTTTTCAAAAATGAGGTAGAATTTAATTTTATCAGAAAACTGGGTTGGAAAATGTATTGTTTAAAAAAATTTTTGCTTATATTGGACCTATTTTCAACTTGATTTTTCCAGGTTAGATTGTTTTTTTTATTAAAAATTTGCGGTGAAGATCGTTACATTAGACTTCTATTTAAAGACGTATTGTCCAGTTTTGTAAATACATACTTTGCTAGTGTTCAATTTTTGTAAAAAAATGCTCAGAGGTTAACAGATGGAGCTTACAACGTTCGTTCTGTTCCGTTCTAATTTTGATATTTTTTAACTTAAAATTTAACTTAAAATTAAAATGAAGCCCAACCCAAACAAATCTAGTGTCATTGACCTTAAACAAACATTTAAAGAAATTTTTACTGTATTGGATTAACTTAAAGATCTCGAAGCATTTCATTCGTTCTAAATGATTTTCACATTCATTTTGACGTTCATCTTGATGTTTAAATCATTTTAAATTTACAACAGGAATTTGTAGCAATTAAAACTGACAAACACTTTTACGTATTCGATCTAATTAACGACGAAGAAAGTAACATTTTTTTAGGTTAAAAACTCATCTGAACGAACGGAAATCCTTTAATAAATCCCACGTCCCCATAAACAAAAAAAAAAAACGATCGCTCATCTCCGATTCGTCGATTGCGTTATCAAAACAAAAAGTTCCAAAAAAACAAAAGCAAGTTCCTCCCACTTTTCGCGCCTTATCTGCGACGACACGTCACTGGTCAAATCTCAATTTACAACCAATTATCGCCGCCAATTACGACGATCGGTTTTTGTTTATCGCCGACCAATCGGCTCGCACTTCATAAACGTCGCATCCGATACGTAAATTTAAAAATTGGAATTTTTACGCGCCACGTCACACCGCCCTAACCTGTTATCGTGATACACATTTTCCATTAAATCGGACCGGAAGTTACCAATTCCCGTCGAAATAAGTCGTGGCCTACTGCGCAGTTTTAAGTGTTTTACCACACACAATGGATATCAGGTATGCACGATGTGATTGTTTATCGCGGAATTTACAAACAAGCCAGGGTAATGCGATTATTAAACATACGATAATTACCTACACGCGTGAGCAAACGCATTCTAACCTCAAAATTACACCAGATTGTTGTACAAATTTGCCGATTTGTGCGTGAAATGTGCTTTTTAAAAATCGTTCGATGCGCCCGTCCGCTCGTGAACGTCGTGATTCAAAGAAATTTGCAGTTGTTTAGGTAAAATGCGAATTCTACGTTGGCGTGAAAGCTCAGTTTTGATTGTTGGGTTGCCTATACGTAACACTTAGTAAGCAAATTATTTTTAAATTACAGCGAGGGGAACGATATTGGGGCGAAAATCTTGGACGGGAAGGCCACGGCGCAGAAAATTCAGGAAGAGTTGAGGGGCGAGATCGAAAAATGGACGAATGCGGGACACAAACGGCCTTGTTTGAAGGCCGTCTTGATCGGGGAGGACCCGGCGAGCGTCACTTACGTCGGAAAGAAAATGTCGGCGTCGAAAGACGTCGGTAAGTAAATATAAAAAACACAATTTCAATTTATTAAGAATTTAATCGGAAAGTTTACGAGATAATTTGTAGGCTTGCGCGGCTGTTGTCAACTCTACTTAGCTTCCGAATTGGAACTAAATTTTTTTGTCGAAGTTTCGATCACTTTAATTAAGGGATATCTTCAGGGCTGATGGTTTACTGTAACTGTTATTCCTTCCCGTTTGCTCCATAATATATTTATAGGTAATATTCTTCCTTATCACCCATTCTAGGTACATCCACTTTTTTACCTCTTTTTTTAACAAAAAAGTCTTTATATGTATTTGCACAAATGGAGTTTTGGAATTTTTTGAACCGTGTGTGTTGAGTTGGCATCCACGTTCCAAATTATAATTTTGCAGGAATAGACAGCGAAACCGTCCGTTTGCCGTCCACATCAACCGAAACGGACATACTGTCCGCCATTGCACAGTTAAACGCCGATCCCACCGTCGATGGAATATTAGTACAACTACCCGTACCCCAACACGTATCGGAGCGCAACGTGTGCAACGCCGTCGATCCGCGTAAAGACGTCGACGGTTTCCACATCACGAACGTCGGAAAATTGACGTTAAACATGGACAGCTTCGTGCCGTGCACGGTGCTCGCCGTCCTGGAGTTGATTAAAAGGTACGATCCGAACAACAGAATTTTCAATCACAATTTTCGACTTTTAGGGCTGGTGTCGAGACTTTCGGGAAAAACGTCGTGGTCTGCGGACGTTCCAAAAACGTCGGATTACCCATTTGTTTGCTTTTGCATGCGGACGCGAGAAACGAATTGCCAGGCGGCGAAGCCACCGTAATTATGTGCCATAGACATACGCCACCTGAACAACTTGAAATTTTTGCGAAAAATGCCGATATAATCATATCAGCAACAGGTTGGATATATTGTACATTTCATTCATTCAGTTCATTATTTAATTTAATTTACTGGCAATATACAATGTATATAAGGGCTTAGTACATAAGTTAAACAACGTGGGGCCGATTACAGTCCCTTGCGGAATAAAGTCTCATAGGATTACTAATCTAAAAATCTCGGATTCAAGACTTAAGCAGGGCATTAACGAGCGAATCTGTCGAGCTACGCCGTTGTGCTACAGATTGTATGCCTCACTACACACGTTCTAACATCGACGTTCGATTTAGGATCAAACTTCATTCTTGTCTACGCTTTGGACAGTAAACTGCACACGCGATGGATATACGAAGTCGGTCAAACACCACCATTTACGTTCAAATCTGTTGTACGACGAGACAAAATATCAACATATTTTGATTTTCATCAAACCGTCTGTCCAACAGAACGACAAGGCCACTAACGTGCTGATCTGTTGTACAACAAGCGCAAGTTGTACGACAGAGTCGCTCGTTAATGGCCTGCTTTAGACTGATATGTATATCAGATTTAAGTTTACAATACTTCTGCCTTTGAGTTGGCCGTTTCCATAATCCTTGCAGTGTATGCTGCAAAGATTCTTTGACTTTTTCTCTACCAGAGAACACCTTAGATTTTGAGTTTCTTAAGGAATTTTTTCAGACATTTCTCAAATATTTTGGTTTTTTAAACTTGATTTAATTTTGTATTTTTAGGAGTCGTGGGACTCATCAAACCACACATGGTGAAGCCAGGATCTTGCGTAATAGACGTCGGTATTACGAGAGTAAAGACGCCCGAAGGAAAAACCAAACTCGTGGGCGACGTGGAATATGAAGGTCTGTATCTATCTATTTTATTTTCTGCGTACATACATTGTATCGAAATTGAGAAAAAAATTATTAACAACTTTGAGTTTTGGTGTACTTAAATCTTTTGGGTTTAGTTGTTTTATTAAAATTTCCATTACAGGTGTTAAAAAAGTGGCCGGTTACATAACACCCGTTCCCGGTGGAGTCGGGCCGATGACTGTCGCCATGTTGATGAAGAACACGTTCAAAGCGGCCGTAAATTTAAGCAAAGTGCAGTATTGATGAATTTCATCCTTTGAGAAGTGTATTATCATTTATTTCGTAAATTAATTGCTCTATACAAAATTGTACTTAAACAAAAGTATTCTTCGAGATAATGAACGTTGCATTTATTAACATTGTTGAAGTTGAGAACTTAAAAAAAACCTGGAAACGGACCTGTTATAAAATCTCCGATGTCGCCATCTATATTCAAAGGTATTGCAAATAATCAATTTGAATTTATTGTTGTGTTCGAAATTTAGACAAACTGTGGTCATTTATATAATTTATTGCATTAAACTACACACTACAATCCCCATAACAAAACAATCCTTAAGCATAATTAAACCATAAGTTAAAAAATTCTTATGCATGACGTTAGCTATGCTTATGACATTGCATAAAATGTATAACCTCAAACTCGTAACGAAAACCACCAGAATCGGCTTAAGTTTCCTAAAACCAGGATTTGTGAACAATTCTTCACTAGCAAAAATACATTCAAAGATGTCCAAACCGAAAGTTTACGTCACGAGAACAATAACGGACGACGCTTTAAATTTACTAAAACAAACGTAAGTAACATACAGAAAGAAAATATAACCTAACACTTTCACGATAGATGCGACGTGACGTCATGGTCAGGACCGGGCCCAGTACCGCACGACGAACTCTTAAAAAACATCGGCGACAAAGACGCTCTCTTTTGCCTACTGACGGACAAAATCGACGAAAAATTATTGGAAAACGCTTCGAATTTAAAAATAATTTCGACCATGTCCGTCGGCTACGATCATTTATCGATCGACGCGATTAAAAAACGCAACATTAAAGTTGGATACACTCCGAACATTTTAACGGACGCTACGGCCGAATTAACCGTCGCTTTGTTACTAGCGACCAGCAGACGTCTTCTGGAAGCCAGTGAAGAAGCCAGAAACGGCGGTTGGCAATCGTGGTCCCCGTTTTGGATGTGTGGACCCGGCTTAGACGGCTCGACCGTCGGCGTCGTCGGTTTTGGGCGAATAGGACAAGAAGTTGCCAAACGATTAAAACCGTTTAACATAGAAAGAATCCTTTACAGCGGACGCTCCAAAAAACCGCAAGCGGAAAAAGAACTCGACGCCAAACACGTCGATTTGGAAACGCTGTTGACTGAAAGCGATTTCGTGGTGGTTACCTGTGCGTTAACGCAAGAAACGAAAAACTTATTTAACGCCGCCGCGTTCGATAAAATGAAGCGGAGCGCCGTTTTAGTAAATACGTCGCGCGGTGGTGTCATCGACCAAGAGGCGCTCGTCGAGGCTTTAAAAACAAACAAAATTTGGGCCGCCGGACTCGACGTGATGACACCGGAACCCTTACCGTTGAACAACGAACTGTTCAAACTGAAGAACTGTGTCGTTTTGCCGCACATCGGAAGTGCGTCCATCAAAACCAGAAATAAAATGGCCCTGTTGACTGCGCAAAATATCGTCGCTCATCTGAAAGGTGAAAAAATGCCAGCGGAATTAATACTTTGAAAAATACACACTGCGTCCCGTAACAAGGATTTAAAGTAGGACTTGAGGACTTTTTACATTTATATGAGACACCGAGTTATATAATTTTTAATGTAAAACTCTAATACACTTACATAATAAAAATCAATTGAACGTCAATTAATAAAGCTAGAGTCTCTTAACATACCTTTTGTATATACATGTTAATTAATTAACAGTTGCAACCTCTTCCACCATCTCGACATTATCAATGCCTTCCTGATCCATCACAACGAGTATGTTATTTTTATCAGTAGCATCTATAATAGCGTTGGAAGCATGCACACCTTCTGCAACCATCTGATATTCAGTTTCTAACAGTTCGTTATCAGCGTTTTTGTCCCACGCTTCTTCAGAATGGTGTTCTTTAACGTGATCACGCAGAGCAAACGCTCTTGCATAAGAAGCCCCACACATAAAACAACTGTATTTTAAATTGTTCTCACGTTTATGGGTCTCCATGTGCGCCCTGACTGCATACAAAGAAGCAAACGGACGATTACACTCGGTGCAAGTGAACGGTTTTATGTGGCTATTCTTGTGTCCAGCCAATTGCACTCCGGTTTTAAAAGCCTTTGGACAATATGGACACTTGTAATTTCTAACAGTTGAATGCGTCAACAAATGGTGGTTGTAAACGCTATGCGCTTTGAATCGTTTCAAGCAATGAGCGCATTGATAAGGTCTGGTACCTGAATGCGTCCGCATATGCAACGTTAAACAATAACTAACCCTAAACGATTTTCCACAAATTTCACAAACGTGGGGCTTCTCCCCCGTATGTATACGTTCATGTTTGACCTTTTCATGCGGTCGCATAAAACGCCGTCCACAATATTGACATTCATACGGCCTGCTCTGACAAATGTGCTTGACGTGCTCTTGTAAACTTTCATAGCTCAGAAAACCCTTTTTGCAATAAGAGCAAGTAAACTTTTTTCCATTGGAGTGAACACGCATGTGCATTTCCAAATTGGACTGTGTGTAAAACTTCCTGTTGCAGATCTCGCAGTCGTATTTCACTTCATCACTGTGCGACTTCATATGCACTTCTTCATATTGCTTATCATACATTTTTTCGCAAATCTGACATTTAAACATTTCTCGTTCCGTTTTTTCTTCAGTGCTGGTGCCGTTCAAACCGTAGGAAACAGGCCGTTCGATTTCTTTCACTTTGACGGGGTCGTGCATCCGTTTGTGTAATCTCAACGATTTATAAGTTGGAAATTCCGTAGAACATATTTCGCATATATAAGGCCCCATATGTTCGTTGACGGGTGCTTTTTCTGTACGATGTGTCCGCATGTGCGTGCTTAGTGATCTAGCGCTAAAGAACGAGCAATCACATTTCGAACACTTGTATTCTTCGGAGTTTTCTTTTGGGTTGCATTTATGCTTGTAATATTGTTCCATTTTGCAAAAGTGCAAAGAACAATGCGGGCACTGATGTACGTTTAAGATGTTTTTTTCTTCGACGTCAATAGACTCTCCTTCCAATTTAACCGCCTTGCCGTTATCCAGGATGTATTTTTGCGTTATCGGAGGCTCTCTTCCGGTAATTTTATCGTTTTGATCCCAAAATTTTTCGATTTGAACCACCTTGCGCGTGTATAATCGACCGTTTTTGTCCAAAATCTCTTCTTGTTTCAAGGTATTGTAGAGATCATTGTTGTCTGTTGTGTCGTTTAATTCCTCACTTTCAGAATCTTCGACTTGCACGGTTTCTTTATTTTGTATGACTAAGAATGGTCCTTCATCTGAAGTCATTTGAGGTTCACTTGATTCGTCATCCTAAAGAAACAAAATATTAATCTAAGTAGTCAGAAGGCCAACTTAAAGTCAGAAACATGGATGAAATACGCGAAAAAGCTTCATTGGAATTGGAGATGCAGAACAAATGGGAAATTTTTAAAAAACAAAAAAGGGAGGTAGTTGCTTTAATGAGAAAAAAGAAAGACAACTATTATTTTTAATAAAATTGATCGTTATAGAGATAACTCTAAGATGATATGGAAGAAAACCTAATTGCAGTAAATGATCAAAATTTTCCCAGATGTATACATTTCGATACTGTACTTTCTCATCGGCTGGTTGAAATAGCCCATAACTTTAACCTTTTCTTTGTTGATAGTTTTAGGACAATAATAGAAGTATTGACTGTACTGAATTATGGCATAATGTGAATTGTAACTTATACCCCAGGATTTCGGAATTTAAGACTATTACAATGAGGTGCTTGTGTGACATAGTTTCCTCATTAGACAATAAGTTTAATACTCATAAAAATATGACCGCAAAAATGCTCAAAGAGGTATTTGAGACACATTACTTTTAATTTTATTAATACATCTCTTCAGAAAGGTGGGGTTCCTGATTTGTTAAAAGTTAGCAGCATTATTGTGATTCCTAAGGTTACTAATACTACTAGGGCACATGAGTACACATCAATTAATACTTTTAATACTTTACCAGCAATAGAGAAGGTACTTGAGATAGTGTATGAACACCTATTGGATAACATTAACAATAACGATATTTTAATAAAGAATCAATCAGGATTTTGTCAGAACCTTAAACTAGCTTGCATAATGCCACATGTTTTTATTTTGTTGTATTTCATATATACATTTATGTTGTTTTCTTTCTTTTTGTACATATTAAGTGTTTCCTATTTCAAATAAAGTTATTATTATTATGAATACTACTACTAAAACTTCAACCTTAGATATCATTCTAACTTGCTTGTAACCATTAAAGAAACTTACTTCGATATAAACTTCCTGTCCATCGTGATACTTTTCCAAATGTTCATTAATGGAAGTGAAACTAGTGGCACAACTTGAGCAATAATACACGTCTTCACTTTGTGTTTCTCCAGTTGTTTTGCTTGTATCTTGCACATTTTCATTGGCATCTATATTTTCTTCAGTATTAGTAGCTTGTGGATTTGATTTCTTCATAAGAGCTCGAGCCAATATGCTTTCACTTGGCGTTTCCTCATAATCGGGAATTATACATTCAGTTTTTATGTTTTTGTTGCTCACCAACGTCGTGTTTTCCATATTTTCTTCCTCATCTTTACATTCCCTACCCAAGTGATCAGCAAGATCGATTATACGATCAAATCTTTTCGAGCAAGCAGTACACGTTAAATTGTCGATGATGCTGAGTAAATGATACTTTAAACCATTGTAGGAAGTGAATACCTCATTACAGCATAACGGACATTCTATTTCAACCGAACCCATCGTTAATTACGACGGACAGCCGACATCAATCGATAGCAGCGAGTAATTTTCAGCGAAAATACCTGAAATTTCGAACAACATGTTTAATACACACGGACGTTTAAAATGCAACGATCGTTGCTAATTTCTTTAAAGTTATTGAATAACAAATAACTTCATACCGAACTTATTCAAGCAGCAATTCGCCCATGAAGTTGGAATAATGGCGTTGAAGTTTCAGCGTCATGTTCATTGCGTAGTGCACATTTAATTGGCGGGAAGTTCAAAATAAATAAAATAATGCACTTGCCTTTATTAATAAACAAGATGTATTGATTACCATTGTCTCAACTGTTTTGTTATATAAGTACAAAACATTTTTAACGTATTAAGGAATTGTAGGTCGCAATTTCAAAATTTTCTTTAAAAAAGAATCGTTGTTAATTTCACGCATAGGATTTGATCCAATCAGCTGACTCAACGGTTATGTCAATTGTTAGAATTTAAAAGATGTAATTTTGAACTCTTCCATTATGAATACGTTTGCGTTTTTCGTAGTTACAGTTACACGTAAGTAATATAATGAATAAAAATCAATTCTAAAATGTAACATTTACAGTTTCACAAATATTTGCCGAAAACCCAACGTTAAAGGAACGATCGACCGATTCAAACATCGCTAAAGATGTTCAACAAAATATCGAAAACTTACCTAGTTATTTATCCAACATGAACGTAACGGAACCGATTGCCGAAAATGTCACATTAAGTAACATAACCAGCGAAACAAACATAACACAAAAATTGATCTCTTGTGTGCCAAATTTCGGCGGATCGGACGTCCAATTGGTCAACGACACCGAACTAATCAAACTCTTGTTACCCGACACGAACGTAACCAGCAAAGAAACCCCTGCAAACTGTCTGGCCGTTCTGTTCTATTCGAAATACTGTCCGTTCTCCAGTATGGCTGCCCCACACTTCAACGCACTGCCACGAGCGTTCCCCGACATAAAAATGATCGCGATAAACGCCATGATGTATCATTTGTTCAACACGCAAAATGGAATTGTTGGCGTGCCTTCGTTGCTTCTCTTTCATAACGGACGTGCCGTCGCCAAGTTCAATTACTCCGATTACACTCTGGAACTGTTTTCCAAATTCATAACGATGTACACAGGAATTAAACCCAAAGAGAAATCGTACGTGACGTCCGCTGATTTCAGCGGGCCAGTTTCAAGCGTACCCACTAAAGATACAGACGTATTCCTGGGATTGGCTTGGTTTTTCATTATTATGTGTGGAGTTTATTGCTTCACGAAATCGAAATGGTGGAAATGGATCGTCGAGACGATTCAGAGTAATTGGAGGGAATCTGAAGACCAGCACGAACATAATGAATAAGTTTTGAGTTTGTTTAATAAAATAATTTAAACAGAGTTCTTTTTATCTTTTATTTAAGAAACGTTTTTCTGGAAACAAATTTAATGTTTACACTTGTTACAAAAAAAAAATGTAACTATAAAAATACTTAAAAACGTAAAGTATAAAATCCAATTAGGCATGACAGATTCAAATGTAGGGTTCCTGTTTAAACTTAAAATTTTTTCTCTTCATAGTTTGTAGTTTTTTCTTACAGTTCTTATCTATCCACCCGTTCCTATCTTTTAGTTTATTTTTATACACCTTGAGGGCTTGTTCACTTAACTGTGCAAAAAAGCCATAACAACTTGCAATCCAAGATGTGAATTAAAAATGGAGCATTTTAATTGCATGTTAACTTCACATACAACAGGTATCAGATAATGAAATCCTTAAGTTGAATTATATTTTTGGTCTACAGTGTAAACATCATTCATTCACCATTATATTTAGAACGTGTTTACGATGGAATTAAAAAAAAATTTTATAGTGACGGCCATCTGTTGCCATCAACTGATAAAATGATATGAAAATCCGGTGGCTTTTAAATCAATTTTTTTCAAGTGCATAACAAACATATAGTTTAAGTAGCTTCATTAACCGATTCATAAAATTACACATTAGACATAAACAAAACGACGCTTAGTGTTAGAAAGTCGGTGGTGCTGAAAAGTTTTTTCAAATTGGAATGCCCGAAGTTCACTTGTGCAAATTACGATGCACGATCATTGGGGCGTCGAGTGGGACATTTTACACAACAAACATCCGTACAGTGCGGACATTTCAATCAATTCGACAGTAAGTCGACATCGGTCGATCCAATTAAAATCATAAAATCAACATTGCAGATAGACATTTCAAATTCGAGCTTCATAAACGAAATATGGGTTATTGCAGAACCGTCCCAGATCATAATGAAAACATCGGCGTTTTTGCCCGTTGTTCTTTGGGGCATTTTTGGTAATATATGTCTCCTGCACATCATACTGAAGCACAGGCATCTAAGATCTCCGACCAATTTACTGATTGGGAACATGGCCGCAGCTGATTTGGCATCGTTGCTGATACATCCTTGGGTGTGTTTGATCTATGATTTCTTTCAGAACTATCAGTTGGGTGAATTCGGGTGCAAAGTTGAAGGTGCCATTGAATGTAGGTTCAATCGAACAACACATTCTAATTAAAAAAAAAAAATTATTTTTTGCTGCAGGTGCAATTTTACTTACAGGAGTTATGAGTCTTTCAGCCATAAGTTACGACCGTTTGACGGCTATCGTGTTGCCTAAAGAGACCCGATTAAGCAGAAAAGGTGCAAAAATAGTGATGGGTTTAACTTGGGTTTGTGGACTTCTAGTGGCTTCGCCTTTATTCGCCTATAGGTCTTATAAGGTTGGTAATCTCAACGACAAAAAAAATGATATACAGGTGAGTCATTGGGTGTCCGGCTTCTATATCTCCGAAAATAATTTGTAAAGCTCTAAAGGCTAAAAAACTTTTGTCTATAAACATATGCTCTATTTCAAATGATAAGAGAGATATAGAAGCCCAACACACCAATAACCCATCCTGTATAAAAAAGTATACAAAATCATTGACAACTATTCAAAATTATCCAAAGGAAAGACAATGGTTGGACTTTTTGGAAAAGTACTGTATGGAAAACACTATGGTTATAAACATTTATTGGCACGTAATCATCACGATGATGGTATGGTTTCCCTTGATAATCATGGTCGTTTGCTACGTGGGAATCTTCCTCAAAGTAACAAACGTACAAATATAATTTCACAAACTAACCGATTTTTTTCCAGTTGAACAATTACGAAAAAGTGGTAAAGAAACAACGCACGATACACGTCAATTACAAAGCGAAAGTTGCTAAAACCATGTTCATAGTGGTCGTAACTTTCATGGTATGTAGACTTCCCTTCACCGCCTTGATTTTCTATCGAAACGAATTGTTGAAAAACGACTCGATAGCAAAAACGAACGTCGTACAAAATCAAGTAAGTGCAAAGAACTCGAAACAAAAATAAATCCTTCATTTTGTAGGTGAACGGAATCTACACTACTTTATGGTTCGCTTCAAAGTTTCTGATGTTCGCGAACGCCGCCGTTAATCCGGTGATCTACGGCCTGACGAACGAGAAATTTCGAAGAGCTTTCAGAGACACCGCGATTTCGAGATGTCTGTTCGCCTGTGGCGACGAAAAACCGCAAAAAATTCCCACCAAGAAGAAAACGAAAGAAACGATGCTCGGCAGCAACAAAAGTAAAATATTCGTAATATTCAAAGGGAAAAATGCGAAAAATGTTGACGCTCCACCGAAAAGACCTTGTTAAATAGCTGCACTGAAAAAGTACAGGCAACAAATAAAAACATTCATATTTACAATATATTTTGACACATTTCTACCAACATAATTACATAGAAAAAGATATGTTAGTAGCATTTAAAATGTACATCAACATCACATTGCAGAAAATACCGTAATATTTTCAAATCATCGTCGAAACAACCAGCCGTTTCCTACCTTGCAATTAATCTTTTACAATTATACAAATACAAAAATAAAATTTGTGTACAAAACTAAATCAATTCTTGCCTTGCGCGTCTTGACACAAAGGAATGTTAGCGCTCTGGCCAAACAACATTTCCGAGCCCGGAGGTAAAAAATTCTGCATTGTATCGCCACAAAAATAACTCGAAGATTGGAAAACTACGTCGGCGTTTTTATTCACGTCGAACGAAACGTCTTGGCTTCGCGTCTCGGTTTCCACGTTCGAATTCTGTACTACGGGATCGAACACGTTCATCCCGTGGGATTCTTGCAGCGAAGCCATGTTATACGGATTGGCGACGTATTCCGTGTACAACGACGGCGGTTGAACCTCCGTCGGCGCGGAAGTAAACTGCGTGTTGCACAGAACTGGGAAAGTATGTCGGGTGTTTGGGACGTTGAGGATATTTGAACCGTAAGAAAGAGTTTTGGACGACGTGTTAGGAATCGCGGTGGGAATTTGCGGAACATTTGGTATTTCCGATGACGGCGGCCCGATGGGCGTCGAAACCATCTGAAATTAATTAATAAAAAAAAAAAAAAATTAACACGGGAATTTATTTTATATTCATCGACACGGATACATAGTAATCGCGACGTACCTGTCCTAAATGAGCAAACAAGGGTGAATTTATTGTGTGTTGTGTAGGTGGAGGTTGCAAAATAATTGATCTCGTTGCATTTTCAATATTATGTTGCGTTATAACTTTCGAACATTCCTCGGGATGTTGCAGACTTTGTTCGTGAGTTTCTTGCTGTAAAAATTCTTGTAATCATGTATAGTCTTTGCCAAATTAAATAAGATAAGCACAGTTGACGACGCAACCAAGAGACTGGAGTATATCTAGTTGCCTGTATTTGCTTTCATTTGCGGGGAGACCTTGATCGTTTCCTCACAGCGTGCGACTTTCAAGGCTGGCTCATTTCGAAGTTTGCACAGAAGGTCATTAAAACCCAATTGTAAAGATCTAAGGTGCACTTCTAATATACTCTTTTGCAACAAATAATGATCGCCCATTTCAATTTATTATATTTATTTTTGTTGATTTCTATACTTAATTTAATAAATGATGATGATTTCATTTTCTTTCTTTTCAAAACCGTTATTCGCAAATTATTTCAATGTTTAAAGTTTATAAAGTAGAAACGCAATATTCGCGAATTTTTGTAATTAATATATCTATAAACAATTGCGTTTGCCTTTGAGGGATTCTAAGCGCAAAAAAAATTACATCCATGTATATAACCATATCGTAAACATTTCTTTTCTACCAGAGTTCGGATGAAGAAATATTCAATAAAAGCAAGTGCAGGCAACCAGTAATACTTCAGTCGCTTCGTTGGGCCGCCAACCGAGCTTGTCTTATTTTATTTGACAAAAACTGTAAATACAAACGCATCAACTCACTTCATTATTTTGTACCGTTTCCTTGAATAACTCTTCTTTCATGTTTGGTAAAAATTTCGATATTCGTTCCCACGTCCGGTCCCACAAAACTCCCGGCCCGTCCGGACCATCAAAAACCTTGGCGGATTCCATAACCAAAAGCATGTTCTTCAACGACTCAGGTATGGCTTCGTACAACAAGTCGCTTCTATCCGCATGCATGTATTTATCCATGAAATCCAAAATGATTAACCATAAATTCGCAAACGTGGGAAGAGACAAAAGTGGAGTTAAGTGATGCAGGAAGACCTATGATAAAGCGTAAAATCCATCTCGAAAGCTTTTTTTTAAATTTACCTTTGAAAGCACGGTGGCCGCTCTCATCCGTGTTTCTTCCATCGCCACAGGATCACGTGAACCAATTGGTTGAAGTAACTGAGCGAGCAAAGGGAACAAAACCCTGTGGAAACAAGCTTCCCATTCTGGCGCGTTCAACGTTTGCAAATCATGCACTAGAAGTGCTCTTTGTAGGTACGATATCGCACTCATACGAACCTGCATTGCAATATACAGTGTGGTGATAAAGTTTGGAACAAAATTCATAAAAGCGTTTTATAAATTTTTTAAGAAAATAATAATAATAATAATATCCTTATTGCGATAAACAAGTAGAAAAACAACAATAAATAAACATGCTCGGACAGGTCAATTTTTGTTTTTAAAATGTCGTCTTCTGACGTTAATTTTTTTGGAATGACGTCATTTGTTTTTGCACAATGACGTCATCATAATTTTTTTTAAATGACAACCCCCACTTTTTTCTTCGGTTTTTAATAGACCTTCTTACTACTTAAACGGTAATGTAAAAAAATTGGTACCTCACATAACAATTTTTTTGAATAAATGACACATTTACTTCAGATCGTCAGTGGTTATAAGTTAGTAAAAATATTAATCGTAAACATTCTAAATTAAAGCAAATAACAGTAATTTATGTATCTAAGACGAAGAGTGAGGCTTTAAGGTGCAATGACGTCATTATCGATTTTTTTAAATGACACCTCTTATTTTTTTCTTTTG
>JAFFZR010027881.1:0-17219 GCA_018397195.1 Lethrus apterus | reverse complement strand
TACCTAGGGTAAGAATTATCGCTGGCGTTGCAGCGGCAAAAGAAAAACAAGGCATTTGGTATATGTAAAATTTACCGAATTACCGGTAAAAAATTATAAATTTACCGGTAAAAAAATTAGTTATAATATTGCTATTTACCGGTAAACCGGTATACCGATTTACCGGTATTGCAATCCCTAAAGTAGACCACGACAAAGATGGAAGAAAAAGGCAATGGAAGGAAAAGGCAAAAGATAGGAAACAATGGAAGAAGACCAAGCCATCGTCTAACTAGGCATACAGAGCTCTTATATTATTATTATTTCTTTGCGTATCTATATTTTTGTTTATTATCACAACGAACCCTACTCATTTTATTCTACTTGCTTTGACTATCGCAACTGTATTTTTATTTTCTTCTTACCTGTTTTTGGGCAATTGGCCATTTGTTGTCTTTCTAAAATTGGAAATTTTATTTCCCCTCGTTTGTATAAGTCTCAGTCTCATTCTGTTTGCTTACATTGCTCGAGGCAGACATTCATTCTTAAATATTTAAACTATTTTCGTTACGTTTTTTTGTTTGAAAAAAGTTTATACCTTATAAATTTTAACTTCGAAGTTGCTTTCTATATTCTACATTGTATGGGAAATTATTTATAGTTCGTTTGAGAAGTGCAGATTGAGAGACGCAATTCCTAAAAACCGTGATAGAAGAGGACGTCAAATTGGTAAATCACCCGGACAACCGACATCCACTCCACTTCACCTTAACTCCTCTGTACACTCCACCTAATTATTGAAGTTTACTCGAAATATTGAATAACAAATATTGATGTTCTGGAGTGTCTGTGTGTGTACATACGTCCTTGTTCCTCGTTGTATAAACAACAAAGTAAAAAACTGACTTCGTTAAACTTGTGTTGTTCGTTTAAAGGGTCCAATTTATTATTAACGAGAGCCTGGGCTGATACCCTCCGGTCCGTGTAAACGCTTTTAAAGTAATTGCACCTGAATTGTATAAGATTTAAAAGATTTATTGTGCAGTTCTACTCCAACTGACGTCCGATAAAAAATTCAATTATGGTAACGCTCTGGTTTTAAGTAGGTAATTATCCGCTAAATGAAACACTAATTAATATTTTATGAAGACGAAAAGGATTACTAAAAATTGCGATGTGTATTTAAGATGCATTAATTGTATTAATGTATCTTAAATATTTGAGAAAAAGTTTTAAATTGCCTTAACTTTAATAATAATAAAATAACTTTTATATGTTTACTTTGTTGAATACAAAAATATTTCTGTTGTGTGATGGGATCAATTTAGAAGTTATCCAATTACACATAAAATACATTGAAATCAATTTCTCAAGTTTTAAATTGGATAATTTAAAATTAAATGCGAGACATTCGTGGATCGGGTACTCAAAATAAATTGCGTAAAGTTCCGTCGTTTAAAAGTTACTAGTACACGTACAACACACAGTTTAATGAGTATGATGAATTTCTCATGCTGCCGCTTTCCGCAGTTCGACATTTGTAATCCTGTCGCGCTTTGTATTCGTAGCATATGCGTTCTTTGACGTCACGTACCGTGTTTCCTCTATTTTGTGCAGCAAAATTGTAAAGATTTACATACAACCGTACGAAAAAACTAACTTAAAATTGTTAAATAAAAAGAACATTTAAAAGCGTATTGTCAAAATTTCGCGCTTGTAGATTTATCTATCGAGCTTTGAACAAAGGACACGTTTTGTACACTGTCAGTAAAATAAATTACCAATACACCCACCCATCTGTAAAATTTTCCCAAACAAGTTTATTTCATCCTCTATTTACAATAACAAGTAAATCTCTCCGTGGTGGCGCTTTTTCGAAAATATCATTTCTCTTAAATTTATAGCTTTCGCGTAATTTATCTTGTTTTCGTATCATATTCGAAAATTCCGAGCTTTTTATTCTTCCGCTCGTAAATTTCGTCGCCTTGAAACTAATCTTTATATTATTGGGTCGCTGTTCATATTTCGGTTTAAAGTGTGGTAAAATTGACCATCATTATGCAAATTTTATTAGAGAACCGAAGCTGTACTTTACGGCTAAATGGAATCCGTGTGTAAATTTTCCTTGAATGGCAGCACAATTGTTCTATTCTATGTAAATAAATAGATTTTTATTTGCGTGAAAAATAATACAACAATCTCGTATTGTTGATGATAACATTTATTTCTAACAATGTTAATTTGCGGGTAATAATATTCAAGCATTACATTTGCATTTTCCACATTCTTATATTATCTTATTTTCCATTTATTAAAAGTGCACTTACTTTGAGGTAATTATTCAATCATGTTCGATTTTTCTAAAGATGATTTTTATTTAATTTCTTGGTGGTCAGTCATCTAAGTCAAATCCAAACCTTGCTTGCATTCAGTTCGACTGTATTTTAAAATATTTTTATATTTTCTTAAAAGATAGTTTGGAACTCAAAAAATAAAAGATGTATGTGAAAAATGTTCATTACGAAAGACCTTTGATACAAATATGTCACGTTCCTAACAACTGAAATCCGCAAAACCGCCGGTTCTATATACACTGCTATACTATGTTCGTAAATTCGGAGGAGTAAATACATAAGCCAGAATTACACTGGAACAAGTTTCGAATTTACCGTTAGTTGGCCAACACTGATCGGATTATTTAGACGTCCAATTCTACTTTTGTTATTGTTAGATGCGATTTGTGCAATTGTCTGTTAGATTTCGTGTATTTCTCCTGTCTTTCATTATGAAAAGTTAATATCTGCAATCACTTTTAAAGGAGAAAAATGTAATAAATTTCTAGACATATTTTTTTTGTTTATTAATAACTATTTACTACCACTTATCAATCACATAATTTGGAGAAACTAAAATCTTGTTAGAACTAAGTTTATTGGTAAATGCCCCAAACGGGGGCGTTTCCTTGGCGTCGAAACAACAGTACTTTTCCCAGGATTCGAATCCGTTAAAATTGAAGTGATTAATTCACATTGATGCACTTCACTTCTATAAAAAACAGATTTTATATTGTTAATAAACAATAAATGACTTTTTAAATACTTGAATAAAACAATTTACACTGTGTAAACGTGTCTCGCAAGTAGCCAATCAGTGAGCGAATTTTTTAAGTGAGAATGTTAATTTACTCCTCCGAATTTACGAACGTAGTATAGAAATCACTTCAAATTAAATTTTCTTCGCTAATTTATTGCATATTTTTTACATACAACAAAGGTTAATTTAATGAGGAAAATTACATTCGATTTTATAGCTATGAACGATGTAAAGTTATAGTGCTTAGTGTGGCATCACATTAATAAGACGGTGAATTATCCGCATAAAGTCTATAATGTTGGTATAGTGACAGTCATTAAAATTGTGTTCGAAATAAATCCTTAGATAGGTCAATTTTATTTGTCAAAAATGTTTATGCCAAAACTTACATCTTGTAGTTAACAAATATGTAAAAAAATCATTAGTTTTTTTTTTGTTAAATACAGTTTTAATAAATATGGTTGAATTAATCGATACGTAAAATACCTTTTCGAATAAAAATCATTCGATTTTCCATTGATGTCAATTTTACATCTGCTACATTTTAACAACTACGTGATGTTGGGGTTGCGCTTCCCTAAATAAAGTATTTGACATGTCCTCTATTCATTGAGTACGATCGTCTAGAATACGACTTCCCCCGAAATCTGTGTGAATTTCTTACACGTTCGAATTTGCGTTGATATTTATGAGTCTATTTCGCATATACGACTTCGACTTTGCCAATTTTATTGCAATATTGAATTTCATTGCGATATCATTGTCGCTTTTATCCGACACTCGACGACTATTTTGTGGACTTTGATCCAGAAGTAAGTATTTTTTGTGAACATAATTGTTATATAATTGTAATATTAATATTAGTAATAACAATAATTTTATTGTTGTCAAATTCATTGGAATATTAACTATTGTCATATTCCAGGGAAACATAATAATATGCAAGCATTAGCAATAATAACAATATACAGCCTGTTCACGGGAACATTCTACAATAGCTAACTTTTTCATTTAAAGAGATACAAACTTGGTTAAATAGACAAAGTTTAAGTACCTTGCAATGCGCATTTCGCGCAATAAATTATAAAACAAAAGAACGTCGCGTTGCTAAGATACAAGTATAACGATTAATTTTTTAAATTGAACATCCTGTATATTTTTATATTTTTAAGTTGCTCTGGTTGCCTGCTATAATTAATTATAGAACAATTTTTCTCTAGGAACGCTAGTTAAGGAACAATAATTTCTTGCATTCTGGGTGTTCACGAATTATTCTACAATAGCTAACTTTTTTATTTAAAAAGATACAAACTTGGTTAAATGGACAAAGTTTAAGTACCTCGCAATGCGCATTTCGCGCAATAAATTATAAAACAAAACAACATCGCGTTGCTAAGATACAAGCAAAACGATTAATTTTTTTAAATTGAACAACCTGTATATTTTTATATTTTTAAGTTGCTCTGATTGCCTGCTATAATTAATTATAAGACAATTTTTCTCTAGGCTCGCTAGTTAATGAGTTAAAAAATAAAGTAATAAATAATAAAAATCAAAAAGCAAAAGAACTATTGTTATCCTCCTCTTACAACAAGTTGTTTTACAAATGTTTTTCGTCCTTCGAATTGCACCAATATGTTTTATGCATGTCAAATCAATAATAATAAAAGAAATGTATTATAAATTATTTATTTACCACTATTATAATTTTAATGAAATTTGCAAAATTATTTTCTCCAAAACTCTTTTAATAGCGGTTTTAGAGAAAATAGTCATAATTAATTATAGCAGACAACCAGAGCAACTTAAAAATATAAAAATATACAGGCTGTTCAATTTAAAAAATTAATAGTTATGCTTGTATCTTAGCAACGCGAAGGTCTTTTGTTTTATAATTTATTGCGCAAAATGCGCATTGCAAGTTACTTAAACTTTGTCCATTTAACCAAGTTTGTATCTATTTAAATAAAAAAGTTAGGTATTGTAGAATGTTCCCGTGAACAGGCTGTATATTATATTTTCTGTTTGCTTCTTTTTATTATCACTTCCAATACTGGGTCCTTTGTTGGGTTTGAGTTGTGCTGATGTATTCCCCTAAAAATACCTTTTTTCTGTTGCTCCTAATGTCATTTTTATCAACCTTGTTCGCTTGTCTGGAATATCTAACCATCTCATACCCTCATTCAGATGATCCTTGTATTGTACGCTTGTCTTATATTCACAAGTCGTTTGATAATTAATTTCCCAAAAGTGTTTCTAAAGTACAAAGGGTTTTATTTATTTTTCTATTTCAACAGTGGACATGTTTTTGATCAGTTATTGTCTCGCTTTATCAAATTTCTTTGATAAGTTCCTATATTATATTTTGCAATTTTCCTCTTCCCGTCTTTAGCCGCTACTCCTGTTGTTTTTTAGCTCCTTTTGTTTTTCAGCTCCTTCATTACATCTATTACGTCATTACGTGGTGCCACAATTATTTTGTCATTTTTTCTTCAGAATTTTCTTTATTGTTTGTATATATATGTTCCTTGTTTAATAAGGTTTTAAAATGCTTCTTACTTTTTATGAAACAGTTATCTGAATCATGTAGTTGTTTTTTTACTTTGTGATAGAAAGATCGTTGTTTTGCAATTTCTCTTCAATTTCTTTATTTTCATTTTATTGCAAAGTTTTTTTTATGCCTACAGATACTTGTTTCCAAAGCTGACTGTATTTAGTAGTTGTTTTAATTTTTTTTCTGCTACTTTCTTAAAATTTCCATCAAAATAGTCCTTAACTTTTCCAGTTTCGTCCTTTGTTGCTATTACTATTTTATTAGCTGCTTCTTTCCGCTTGTTCTTTGATGTCATTTGCTATTAATCTTTTATTTCCTTCTCATATGTTCTTTTATTGGTTTAATTTCCTAGACTATCATTTTGTTGTGGTGCTATTCTGTTCTTTTCTATTTATCTCTTTCTTTACTATTCTAACCAGAAAATGATCCATTCCTTCATCTTTTGTGTCATGCTTAGGGTGCTTACTTATGGTTGGTGCATATATCCACTTTGCCTTCATTTCTTTATAAAAATTTTCTTTAAACTCCTCTTCCTTCTCTTTAATAGGCAGATAATTTTTGAATAAAAAAGATGAAAGTATAAGAAACCAATTTGTAGATTCCATAGTAGAACCTACAAATAAAGAAGATGGAATGAGAATTATACGACAACATACCTTCGCATAAAAAGCTCCTTGAGCCCCATGGAGCTTTTTGAACATTATAATCGTTCAAATTTCAAATAGATTTAAGGTTTTGGTGTAATTTTCGAATCGAAAACAAAAACTGTATATAAATATACAGTGCGGTCCAAAACTTCCCCCCCCCATGATAACTTTTGAACGGCTGGTGCTATCGTTATGAGAAAAAACAGGTCGATTTTTAATTTTTATGTACAAAATTTTGGTGTTGTCAAGAATTCAACTTTCTTATTTTAAATGGAACACCCGGTATATTTTGACGTTTTTGGAAAGACGATGGAGAGACGAATCCAACGACACTGCACATGTTCAACTTTAATTTGAAAAGTAGCAAGATAGACAGCAATAACTTTTCTGTAATATGTGACTTTTTTTAAGTAAAATTGGCCCGAAGTTCGTAATAAAGATTTGCTTTATTTGTTTATTATTTGTTTTGTAGCTGATTAGTTAGTAAATGTCTATTAATGGTTTTTCTTGTTATTTAACACTAAAAATGTTTATTGCCTTATGGCTAACTAAGGAACACAAAGAAAATGGCAGAAAAGTTATTGCTGCCTCTCTTGTTACTTTTCAAGTTAAAGTTGAACTTATGGTATCGTTGGATTCGTCACTCCGTTGTCTTTCCAAAAACGTCAAAATATATAGGACGTTCCGTTTAAAATAAGAAAGTTGACGTCACTTCCGGTTTGACCGGAAGCGGAATTGATTTTTTTAATAATACCAACATTTTGTAAGTAAGAATTAAAAATCGACCTGTTTTTCTCATAACGATAGGTCCAGCCGTTCAAAAGTTATCATGGGGGGGGGGAGTTTTGGACCGCACTGTATTTACAATTAAAACTTAAAGAATATAAGATTATCTTCGCAAGTTAAATTTTGCTTTAATATTGCATGTGTACATAACGTAAATTTAGACATTCATTGTTAAATAGTTCAGTAAAATATATTATCGCATAATAAATTCAGTCATATAAACAAAACTCGCTCGATGAAAACGAAACATACAACACACGATATCTTCGTTACAAACGTCACATTTGTCAAACATTTACCATTTCCACGTTCGTATTACATTTCGACATGCGAGCGAACGTACGAATTCCCTTTTTCTTCTTATTTATTTTTTTGCTATTACTCGTCGACCCTTTTATCGGACGGTTATAATTAATAATTTGGGTGCTTTTTATTCTTTTGTTATTCCCGTAACTGACCAGTTATTGTTTTCGAATTTTTAAAAGAACGAGTACGGAGAAAAAAAGAATAACATAAAAATGAGACTAACGTAATGGTAAAGTCATTGGGAAACTCAGCAGGGGAGCCAACCGTGCCTCGGGCTACTTGTAATATATGAGCAACAGGCTGGCCAACATTAATAGTGCACAATTAAAATATCCAAGTATGGACCTCCTATGTTATGCATCACACTTCATCAAAATATATCAGTGATCGTCGAGAAAAAAAACTTTAATTATAAAACTTGTGCATATAATTAATTACACATATTTTGCATCTACTTACATACATCAGAAATGAATAGATTAGCGTATAGTAGTTGTGTTGTTTGGGTTGAAAAAGAAATGATATAAAAATGATGATCTCGATCTCTTTTGACATTTATTCGTATGTCAGAGCCCGCTTGACCGTGACTAGGCTAATGGTGCTCAACTCCATTGTTGGCTCCTTTAAAAGACTAAATGCCGCTTTTAGACGACACAATGGTCCTTTGTACGTGTATGACATGCCTTTATACATCGACATTTCACAGATCCCACAACATTTTTTAAATACTTTACTGTTGAATGATTTATTATTTTGCTTTTGCACAAAAAATACGACACGAACCAATAGAGTAAAAATAAAGTTTACCGTCATTTATATAAAAAAATATTAATTATGTTCAAATTTGTGGTTTAACTGGAGTACAGTTTACTGTAACGTTGGTTTTTATTAACACTTGAGCTGTCGTAACAAAAATCTGCGAATATAATTCACTTTTGCTTTTAAAAATGTGGTAATTTATATAGGTGATGCCTTGGGTCAGGAGCTGTCAGTTGGGTGATTGAAAATCGTTTTTGGGTCCCCTATGTAATTAACCGGTGGCCAGGTACGCCTAAAACTATTTTACAAGAAGTAGATTGCATTTTTAAGATTTTTGCTTTTATTGTTTTTCGGTTATTAGATCATTAAGAGGTTTTAAAATAATCAAGGAAGAAGCGGACAGGACCCATCTCAAAATTTATAACTGCCATATGTTAAAGATCAAATGTTACACCTACTAAATGAAAACTATTGCTTCAATATGGCAGTAAAACTTATATACATAGGGAAAGGTGAAGTAAAAAGCGAAAGGGAAATTTCTCTCTAATTTTAAAATGCAATTTAAGACTTTCTTCTTAACCTAATTTATTAAGTTACTTATTAGTTTAGACGTTTAGAGTTTAGAGGGTTGATTGTGTTTGTGGTTATTTTTGCACACATTTCTTAGAAGGCTACACATCAATATGCCCTGCTTTTTCACTAAAACTAACTCTTGAGCCTACAAACTAAATAAATTTGATTATGGAGTTTGAATCATGGTAAACTTGATTGCATATTTGACTCTATGTACATGGCGTTTCAGAAGTATATCTCTATCCTAAACCAAAGAGCATTTACTATGCTGGACGTAGCAGACATGTGGGAATTTCTTAATAATCCTTCATGATAATCTTTATTGACTGTTTGAACAATATCTAGAATTGAGAATGTTTCCTTGACTTAATAGATTTTGTTTTTTTCCTTGTTTCCCTCTCACTACTTGTCTCAAGCTCGAAGAATTTAACTGGACTGAGAAGAAGAGATTTAAGTTGAGGCCATGACCGTCTTATAGATTAGGGTTTCTACAGAAACCTACTTTTTGAAAAACCGGTTTTCGAATTCAAGATTTCCAAAAAACCTGTTTTAGCCGGTTTTCGAATTTTTGTCAAAAAAAAAAAAATAGAATAGAGAAAAAAATTTTATTTAATTTACATAAAATAAAAAAAACGAAATCAATATCAAAGTCAAAGTCAAAATATAAAATAGAATTAGGGATTACATATTACTTACACAAATAACGAAAACTCAAACAAAAAATTCAAATAATATTTATATTAGGTACTTTCACTAATTTTAATTTCTCCTAAGAAAATAGGATTTTAAAAAACATAAAATATCCACTAAACGGTGGTTAAGTCTTGTTCTTATTTTGGACACAACATTGCCTGAAATTGAAAATACTCGCTCACTAGCTACTGAGCTTGGTTTTATAGTTTTCAGGGCATCAAATAACAAATCTAAGTTTTTTGTTCTTTTATTCGTTTCCTCAAATAATGAAAATTCAGCTCAGTGTCTTTGGATTTGTAAGATTTTCTTCAGGGTCTTCAAGAAACTTATCAATTGATTTTTCCATGGCTTCCTTTAAAAAAGCATTACTCTGATGAGTAGTTTCTTCGATTTGCTTTTCATCAGAATCGGTTTCCTCATAAGAATTTGGAAATATTCTAGTCAATATATTTGCAGATAACTCTCGGTTTTTGAAGCTAAAGAAAGTACACTAGATTTCTTCGCTGAACTAGACAATGTTTTGTGGATTTTGCAAATACAGCAAAAGAGTTGGGAATTCTACTTGTCTTCTTTCTTGAATTCGTTCTTCTAAAGCATGTAATAATTTCAAACTTATTTCAGTGTTTAAATTTTGCATAGAATGAATAAGAAATAAATAAGTTTAAAATTAATTTTTACATAATAATATGAATTATTTAAACCGGTTTTCTTAATTTAAAAACTGGTTTTCAAATGTGACAAATTTACTTTAAAAACCGGTTTTTTAAAACCGGGTTTGAAAAACCGTGAAATTATGGATGTTAAAACCTATTCCAACTTATGCTGCAAGGATTATGGAAACGTGTAAAAACTTAATCAGAATAGTCGGCCAGAAGGACAATTCATAGTCAGAAATATTGTAAATTTAAATATGTGATAAGAATTTGCAATTAAAATTTGAACCATAGACCTTGAGATTAGTCTACTGACCCCTTTACATTGTTATACAATGGAATTGATAATTTTTTTATTTATTGGGGAATCTGAATTGCTGAGAAAGAAAGAATTGTTTCCTTTCTATTTTCTCCCCAATTCACCTCAATTTTATGGGCAACAGCGAAATAGATCTATAATTTTATAGATTTTCCAAGTTTAGATAGAAAAGTCATTATGCCGACTCCTTCTCTTTCATAAAATTTGAATTTATCGTAATCTTAATTCTGCTTTTATGAGAGGTTTATTTGGCAATTGTTTTAGTATTTTCAAAATAAATCTCGAAGTTTTTTGTGCCGAATTTATCTTATTAGTTTTCTGACTATTTTGTTAGTTGTATTTTTATATCTTTCATTTTAGTTTTATTTTGTTTCGTATTTCAACTTGTGGCATTTGCTTTGTTGTTTTCCTTTAACCAAGATTTTTTTAGTTGGTTTGTTTTTCCTTTGGCAACCTTTCAGATTATCAGTTAATTCCTTTACTTAGACCATTTATTCAATTAAAATTTTTTAGATTTCTATTCGCTGTTGTATAAAAATTTTTTATTGAACTCATGCTTTAATTGCTTTTCTTGAACTCATGCCTTGCTAATTTTTTGTGTGTCTTTAACCGGATTTCTTTAGGATTGTTATTTCCCACTGCATTTCTTTTCATTTCGTGGCCGCCCGTAGAGAATAAAAATTACACAGGCTGAAACTGATGGAAACGTAGTTGAAATCAGACTTTTTAGGAAACATAAACTCGCACAAACGCTTGTCTTATTTATCAAATTATAAAGGAAAAAATCAATTGTAATATCTATACACGATTGTGGCGGCAATTTCAATTAATTTCGGGTATATTTAGTGAAGTTCTTAAATTTGAAAACTTGAAATAGAACCGTCGCTATTGCGGAGGAATAAAATATTTACCTACAAATTAAATTATTAACAAGAAATAATGGGAAATAATAATTACTTACACAAATTTGTTTATGTTGACTAAACAAAAAACGATTCACTCGAAAGTTGCAATTAAATAATTAGTTATGTGCGTATAACACATTAATTTAATAACCACTAATTACAGTCTAATTAGTCATAGCATCAATTATATAATTAGCATAATCACACATCCATGTGTTAATTGCAGGTTATTATAACAGACAAAAACCGATATTTAGATCAGTCCTGTTATTATCGAACGCTGAAGGGCTGAATATAAATTAAGTTGACTATTGAACCAGCGTTGTATAAGGTAGACAAACTAAACATCTTTTATATAAAGTATGCACATTAAATACAGTTTGATATTACGCGCGTTCCCAGCGGGTCATTTGGCTTCAGAAAAAAAAATTCTCATTTTAAAGACACAACCAGTACAGAAGTGAAAATACTTTTAAAATTACTGCCCATCTCAGTTCGTTCATTTAATGTTTGTTGGGTGAAAACAATTTAAGAATCTACGTATGAATTGGGATTGTATGCTGTTTCAGTTTTTGTGTTTTTTTTTATGTAATGCGTAGAAAACACAATTCTTTCAGGATAAAGAAATCCTGCAAATAAAATTTTTGCAAAATAAAATTTCTTTTTCAAAAAGGAACACTGAGTCGTACAACGACATGAAGGTTTTGAAAATTATTATTTAATTTATTTTTAACTTTTTACACAAAAGTTCAAGCTGATATCAAAATTACTCTTTCAAAATAAGAATGATGATAACGTCACTAATCATAAGTAGGTATCGTATTTAACACACAATTTCGAAACAGCAGGAGGTGTATACTTCGTTTTCCATTATTTCAAGAGCCAATCTGTGCATTCGACACAGAGAATACGTAAAAAATGAATATCTACAATTGATATGAAATAAATGGTATAACGTTACGGAATATTTGAACAACTGTTATCGTAAAACACGGACACGTGCCGTATAGATGTCTCTGTCTGTGCGGTTGGCTTCGCGGCATTTATGTCCTTTTTCACAGGTCGAAGGACGTAAAAGGAGCACGGAGGTGCGGTATGATCTTGTTCATAGGAGTTAATGAGTTCGCCGCGGTTGCAGGCGTTGGTGTAATTGAGCAATTCATTACCAGGGCCCCTGAGTGATGGGCCAGCTTGAGGCTACTGGGCCGCAGCCCTGCGGGCTCCCACTGGGCCCCATTTGTACCAATCTGCCCCGTGGCAGGGGGTCGCGCATCATGCGTCTTGCTCCATATACGCAACAGAAATAATCACATGTTCTTTTATACTTACTGCCACTTAGGACAACTTCTGGCTTGGGCTCTATATTCATACAAAATTATTCCAATCATAATAATTCCATTAATAAAACGAGAATTATGTGTATTTTTAATGTTGCATTATTTGTGTAAAGCATTCGTTTTCTATTTTAAGGATTCGTCCAATCAGCATTTAACATTTATTTTATATCTCCACTTAGGTAAAAAAAAAAAAACGGTCAGCAGTAAACATAAATATAAAATATGATTAAAAATTCAGCGGTGACCGTAAAGGATTCGAAATGTACGTAACACCGGGGTGTCTATGGGCGGGTTGGTCCTTTAAAAAATGATTTCTAACCTCCGTCTGCTGACAAAAAGGACCTCAGACTGCGATCTATGCATTTCGTACCGCTCATTAAGTCGAACGCTTGCCACGTCGTACGCAAACAAAAGGTAGAAACTAAATATATACAAGCGAGAAGGATAGATTTGGCTTTCGGGATTTTGAAAAATCGTCCCGCATAATGACCATTAAAATTGCCAACATTAATTTCCAGGTGGAACTACAATTTGGGATTTTCGGTTACCGTGCACATTTTTCGATTGTTTTTCGAATGACAGGATTTTTGCTACCTTTTATTTCGAGAACCATTTGTTATCGGATTCTTAACGATGATTTTATGGTAATTTCTAGAAATACGTTTTATATAATGTTTTATATATTAACCATATTATTTTCTATAGAAACAATTGATATAACAACAATTATGATAATGGTTTATGAAACAATAGGAATTAATTAAGCGAGTCATTATGCAAGGCCTAAATCTAAATTTAAACTCGATTTGTTTTTACTTCTATTTCATAATTTAATAAAACAAAAATTTAAATCATTTGAAAATTATGTCTAGTAGATAATTTAGTATTGATTTTCGTTAATTGTTACTTTGGGAAACCGGTGGAAATGATAAAATTCAGATGACCGAAATGACAAAAATCGCCTATATTTTCAAGTGGAATTACATTCCGAAAAAGGAAGACGGAAAATAACACGGATGGACGTCAATTATAAGAGGTATTTATATTTATATACTGATATGATCGAATCAGCAGGTTCGAGGAAATGGAATTGTAGGAAAGACAGAGCAGCGTAAGTCAGAGCAGGGATTAATATATGGAAATACAGTTAAAGACCGGAATACCAACGTATCTGAGTGAATCAATTGGGAAGAGAATGATTGCTAATTTCAGGTGTGGCAGTGAAGGAAAGGGGAACAGATATTGGATGAAAGAAAACGAAAGAAAGTGTATACAGTCTGTTCACGGGAACATTCTACAATAGCTAACTTTTTTATTTAAAGAGCTACAAATTTGGTTAAATGGACAAAGTTTAAGTACCTTGCAATGCGCATTTCGCACAATGAATTATAAAACAAAAGAATATCGCGTTGCTAAGATACAAGAATAGCGATTAATTTTTTAAATTGAACATCCTGATTTTTATTATTTTATTACTTTTTTTTAACTCCTTAACTAGCAATACAAGAAAAAAATTGTTTTATAATTAATTATAGCAAGCAACCAGAGCAACTTAAAAATATATAAATATACAGGGTGTTCAATTTAAAAAACTAATCGTTATGCTTGTATCTTAGCAACGCGATATTCTTTTGTTTTATAATTTATTGCGCGAAATGCTCATTGCAAGGTACTTAAACTTTGTCCATTTAACTAAAATTGTATATCTTTAAATAAAAAAGTTAACTATTGTAGAATGTTCCCGTGAACAGGCTGTATGTAGAGAGGCAGAGGATAGATGGGAGCACTGTAGCAGCGACTGTAAAGGGTTGAAGTGGACGGAGAATGAAAGAAGGAAATATTATGGAAGAGTGCTTAAATGTGAAAAGGGAAGCGAAAAATTAATGAAGAAAATCGGAAAGTAACAATTACTATGAATGTGTTTGAAGCCAGAAAGATAAATCAAATGAAATTTTTTTTGACAAACTCCACGTGACGGTGTTGGATATAATATTTATTAAAAGTATCAGGCTTTATAGAACATATACAGGCCGGGGTTGTAGAAAAACATGTGAGACTATAAGAGCTAAAACTAAGGAACCAATTAGATAATATTTTAAGAACTTCAGAATTGAAAGGTTAAGTTGATAACGACAACCATTTGAAAAATATTGACGAAATTGATGTTATGCAGAAAATGTAGCATTAAAATGACATTTTCTTTAGAAAGAATGTAAAAGAATTGCTCTAAGATTCAATAAATTAAAGAGAGAGTTGTTGTGATGCTCTTTACCTTTTGAGTTAAATCTAGAATCTCATAAAACAACAAATAGGTTCCTATAAAAAAGACTGTAGAAGTTCTAACAGTATGTATCTACCTTAGGATTTTCTATATACGTTTTGAAGACGCTTTATATATAAGTTTTTGGGCCAATAAATAGTGTAACTGGTGCAATTTAATTACTAGTTATTGAAATTATAAAATGCACCAATATTACCTTGTATAGAAAACTATCATAAATTTACGATTTTTTTTATGAAACAAACACAGTAACATAAATCAGACAAAGCTTTCTTATAATAAAATTCAATCGTGTTATCCGAAAAAAAAAGAACAAGTGGATTCGTACAATGTTGAACATAAACATGTTGAAAAAACGTAGAAAAGGACCAAGAAACTATTAGTGTATTCATAAATAATATACATTTCATTAGATATGTCATTTTTACAAAGTAGTTCTATTGTGCGCCTTTGTGAGGTTAGTGAAACCGCTGTCTAAATGTCCTTTTCGAGTGGTATTTTCCCACCGGTCCGCAAGATGCCGTCTCGTTTCTCTTACAATTTATAAAATCGGGAGCTTCGCCTTAGAAAGGATATGACAGATTTCTGGACACCTTAAAAACACCTGTTATAACATTCTTTATGCCCGCACATAAACGAGATTATAATCTACATGCTTTTATACGTGTGAATGCCGGAATTTAGTTATTTAGTTGTATGGGGGGATTTGTTGGAAATGTCAACCGATTAAAGCGTCAATTTTATGGGCACGATTTAAAATTGAATAAAAACATTTTAATTATATGAAAACTTTCTATATGGATTTTTTTTTAAATGTTAAAATTAATTAAATTTTTATAAAAAATAAATAAATAATTATTCAATATTTTCGTATTACGGAAACGTTTTTCATCCAGACATTATTAATGTAATTGTATCTTTTTATTTGTGTTTTGTTTAACATCAAATGATAAAGTAGGGAGTAGAGTGACATGGGCTCGTTACCCCCCTCTGAGTCCTCCCCACGATTCCGTCCGCTACTTCATAAAGGAATTCATATTTTCGATCATCGATTTTTGAGATAAGATCTACATTTTCTAAAATAATGCCGGTCATTTATATGTCTATGAGCTGCGGACGATTTATTTTATTCAAATCGGTTTCTCGATTTATACTTTTTAAATTACAAGGTTTTTTCAGTGTGCATGCCGCGAAGCATACTAGTTTTAAAATATTTAAGTCTTACAACCGAGACTGCTGACGTCTGTGGTTAGAAAAAAAAAAAAATAATTGAAATGAGCCAATGATGTTTTATGTTCGCCACAAAGTGACAATTTCATATGAACTCATCACATATATCACATAAGACGTCTTGGAATTTGTTATAATTTAAAATTAGGTACATTTTATTCTCTCTTGGTTATTTATTACTATCTTTGATTAATTCAACGTCGAGAAATGCTAAAATATGCAAAAATCACAAAATGGAAATTTGAGCCATCTTGCCATCTTTTAATTCTAGTCTTATCTTAATTATTTTGTTAGTTAAGAAGAAAATTATTAAATAACTTTTAGTTTCTATGTTTTCTGTTGATAGAAATTATTTTTTTTAGGTGAAAGTTCTATGTTTTTGCGTTACGAATGATTTTAATCGAACCGTTGAGTTAGTTAGAGTGGTAAAACCTGCTTAAGAACTTAACCACCCGCCGTTCGCCGTAGGGGTCGCTGCCGTCGCTTAATTCTCTTAAAATTCCATATTTGCACCGACCGCTGCCGAATCCCTGAACTATCCCGCCACGTACGCTAAAAATCCTCTACAAACTCGCCCAAATAAATCACTTACCGAACGGATAATGAAAAATATATAGCACCGAGAGGTGCATTACTTGATATTCCGTGGGGTTATGCGGTGCTGCCACCTGCAGTTAGGGTAATAAGATCACCGGGCGGCCATACCGACACCGCTCCCGCTACCAGAGCCCATCAATTACTATTACCACTATTAATATAGTTAACGCAAAAACAATAGTCATGTTACGAATCCATTTGTTAAAGTGGAAACGAAGGTTGCTGTCAGTTTTTAAATTTAAAGTAAATAACTGAATATTGGCACCACCTTTGAAAAGATCTCACGAAATTGAACCGATAATTCCAAATGACTTGCTAAACGGTATTTGTTTACTTTTTTTTAACTGTTAACGTTCAAAGTGATGTTTGCTCGTTATACGTTATTTTATATAGCAATTGTTGGTAATTTCGCTGTAAGTACGCTGTAATTGATAAAATTACCGCGGTAATAAATAACGTAGGTAATACTTGTAATCAATCTATGAGATTTAATCTTCCTCATAGTTA
>JAFFZR010027880.1:0-17245 GCA_018397195.1 Lethrus apterus | reverse complement strand
TTTCTAGTTTTTGGACAAAATAACTTAACCGGCTCTGGTATAATACGGTCCTGCGGCAATCAAACGAAAAAAAAAGCGGTCAGCCATCATTTATGTGAGAACACCGAGAGTTAGAAAGGTGTGTTCGCGTTCGATAGGTTGCGCAACACCAAAAGGGTAAAGTTCCAGTTACAATCTGACCTAGAATAACGTCTTGAATTGCTTGCACGTTACACAACGATCAAAAGAATGAAATTAAAACGTAAATACTTTGATATTATTATTTGGGCGAAATTATGGACTTTGATGTATAAAACTGTCAAACTGAAACAAAAGTTTACTTTCTGACGTACAACAAAAACTGTCAAAATAAATACAACAAATTCATAGAGAATATCGATGAGATTACAAAATCAACTTTAAGAAAACTCATAACAGCAAATATACAGGATGTTTAATGTCGCTCGGTCGTAAATCAAATTTTATCGGTCCTGGACGTTTCGTAAGACCCCGCGCCCGGAAATTGTCGTTTCCGTCCACGCGAAATTACGCCGACTGTTGCGAAATTAATTCCGGACACTTCCCAGCTGACTTAGCTATTCTTTCAATCCAACTCGAATTAAGATAAACTTGGTAAAAATCGTAAGAAAAGCGAAACCTTGTCGCGATATCCATTAGCTAATGGAAATCACAGCGGGACAAAAACGCACGAGTCGGAACCCGAGGGCGCACCCTCTATCGGAAGTCAACTCGGATCGTCGGGGGTACACACATTCCAGCCTGGTCAATCTAAAAACGGATGACGGAAGTTGTCACGTTGCACAAACGGAAGCGGAATTTATTTACGAGCGCGCCCAGACTAAACATAATGATTTTTATTTAGCGCCGTCGTCGATTCAATAAATCATAAAGCATTTTTGGCGGAATTATCGAACTAGAAAAAAGTTTGAGAAGCGCTGACTTGTTAAGGCAACAAAACGTCAATGTCAATGTCAATGACATAACTGTCAAATCGAAAACACAACACAACAGACCAGCTGATTACAGCAATCTATTTACGATGATTTTGCGCGGTTTTTTGGTCTTTTAAACGACAAGAAACCGCGTTACGCGTTAAACAATGCGACTTAATTTCTTCGTAAAATACGAAGATCTAACAAAGAAATTTTTGTGTACTCACCACGTGAACGTAAAAGAATCAATCATATTCTAAATCACGCTTATTGCGTCAAAAACACGCAATTTAAACACATCACTGGTCGCACAACACATTAACGATTTAAAAATTTATTAAATGCGAATAAATTTACATAAATTAAAACATTCCGCCATTAAATGTTCCGATACTGCGCATGCGCTAACTAACATTTCGTTGTATGAAATACTAATTTTTAATTATTTTCAAACGTAAACAGTTAAAATCAAATCAAAACCGATCACCAAACATGTTTAATTTCTTGTATGTATTTATTTAATAAATAATTTTCAAATTTGAAATTCGGGACATGCGCCATCTATATGCGGAAATATAATAACTTGACAACGAAATCAAAAAACATAACCTAGAAAAATCATCGTACGAATTCATTGAAACCGCACATTTCACCCATAAAAATGGAACAGCAATACTGAAAATCGTGAATATGAGGTCCAATTAGTGATATTTACACTTTACGTACTTAAACGACAATTCAACGTAAAATTGTCGATGTGTCAGTGATACAAATGAGGCATTATCCGATCGGCTAAATCGAGCGAAAAACGTCCGAAGCGAAGACATGAAACGCTCACCAAGAACACAATAATCATGCTTGTAACATGCTTTCGAAAAAGAAACAAATTGAAACCACTGGGATGTGTCTTCGGGGTAATTGTGGTACTTTTATTGGTGAGACATTTAAAACAAGGTGGTTTAACTCACACCGAAAGAATCATCCAAACAAAAGAAATGCAAGCATACGAAGACGAACTGCAACGATACGAATCACGAATCATAACGGATCTCGGTAACGGCGGTAAAGCGGCTTCTTTAACCGGTGATGACAAGAAAAAAGGAGAAGAGGCTTTGAAAAAAGTTGCTTTGAACACCATATTGAGTGATAGAATGCCTTTAAATCGGACATTAAAAGACCCCAGACATAAAAAGTTAGTACGAAATGTTACCATACATTGTTTAATTCATTTCTTTTAGATGTAAGACTTTTACATACGATACCAAACTAAAAGCATCCGTTGTGGTAATTTTCTATAACGAATTGCTCAGTGTAATCTTAAGGACTGTGTGGAGCGTTATTTTACAAACTCCTAGTCGATTATTAAAAGAAATCATTTTGGTGGACGACGCCAGTACACAAGGTACACTTATTTTTAAAGTAACATGTATTATCTTAATCTAGGACGTTTCTACCATTAGGTGTGACGTTATAATGGAGTTGAGTTCTGTGGTTCCTTTTTTCATGGTTTTTCCATTGCTTTCTGTTTCTCGACTCCTTATTCATACTTTCCATTTCCTTTGCTAGTTTTCTTTTTTATCTATCTATTTTAAGTTCTGTTTTAAATTTTTTCCTGTATCAATTTCCGATAAGTTTTTATGCGCGTTTGCTGTTTGATTTCTCGCAATAACATGTAATTAATTTAAAAACTAATTTTTATAGACGATTTGAAAGGCCTTTTACGTTATTACTTGGATACAAGATTATCAAATCACGAAGTCAAATTGTTACATTTGAAAAGTCGTGTCGGTTTAATAAGGGCCCGATTGGCCGGTGCCAGGATCGCAACCGGCGATGTTTTAATCTTCTTAGACGCTCATTGCGAAGCGACAGTCGGTTGGATGGAACCACTTTTGACGCGAATACAAGAAGAACGAACGGCCGTTTTAGTACCGATCATCGACGTCATCGAAGCCAACAATTTGGCATATGAAACAAACGGTTTGTAGGAACCAAAATTTCTGTTTTTTTTTTAACAATTGTATTTAGGCGAGTCATTCCAAGTGGGTGGATTTACGTGGTCGGGTCATTTTAAATGGATCGACATACAAGACGAAAACGACAAGCATAAATTGACGCCGGTGAAATCGCCCACGATGGCCGGCGGTTTGTTGGCGATCGATCGAAAATATTTCTGGGAGATCGGATCGTACGACGAGCAAATGGACGGTTGGGGCGGTGAAAATTTAGAAATGTCATTTCGTATTTGGCAGTGCGGCGGTCGATTGGAAACAGTAAGATTGCTCAAGTGGTCATGATTCGATTTTATTTCAAACGTTGAAGGTTCCTTGTTCGAGGGTCGGTCACATTTTTAGAGATTTTCATCCGTACTCGTTTCCAGACAATAAGGACACACATGGAATAAACACGGCAAGGTTGGTCGAGGTCTGGATGGACGATTACAAACGGTTGTTTTATACACAGCAGCCAACTTTGGAGAGCAATCCGGTGATTGGGGATCTGACGCATCGGAAACAATTACGACAAAAACTGCGTTGTAAGAATTTTAAATGGTATTTGGATAATGTGTATCCGGAAAAGTTCGTGCCCGATGAGAACGTCTTCGCTTACGGACAGGTTAGGAATAAGTTTGATATGTGTTTGGATAATTTGCAGTTATCCGATGATAAGGTCGGACCGTTGGGGTTGTACCAATGTCATCCGTTTCTGGCGATGTCGCAGTATTTCTCGTTGAGTGCTAAAGGCGAGCTTCGACAGGAGGAGCATTGCGCCGAGGCTTTCGCCAATCTCGACGTACAGTTGACAGAGTGTCACAGTCACAAACGGGAACAATTTTGGATTTATTTCTCCGGTAATCGTACGATTTATAATCCATCTTTTAAACGATGTTTGAGTAGTGAAGGGGTGCAACATTCAAACGGTTTGAAAATCAGTTTCTGTCAGGATATCTCGCATCAACAATGGAAATTTGCTAACGTCAACGTAACGGCTAAAATGATCGTTTAGGAATGTTTTTATTGCCTTTTTTAATAATTTTTTTAAACATTACGTTTAGTTACAATTGCGCGAATTTCAAAATTTACCGTTTTAATCCATAGCCTTGAATCTTTCTCTCGAATTAAAATCTATATAAATATAAAAACGTATCATAATTTTGTAAAAAAATTTTATATGTATAATGCGGTTATAAGGTATATATATATATGGGTGTATGTGTATGTGTATGTAATAAAATGACTGAATATTTTGATACGTTGTAAATATATATTTTTAAGACTTTCGATCGTGTTATTTATCGGAATGTTAAATATTAACATTTTAAGCGCCTTTTAATAAAAATTTTGAAATTTCAAAATGTAGAAATCTATAAATCGTTATCGTAAAGAATCACAGATGGCTCTGCCGCACCAACAACAAATTTTGAATATTATGAAACAACAAGGTTATGTGACTGTAAGTAGGGAATAAATAAGCATATGTTGCAATTTGGAGTTACATATGGATTTGCTTCGCTGAAGGCGACGTTAGTGTACACAAAGCTGCGAGATTCGCCCCCCGACCTTTAAAATGTTAAGTTTTATACAAGTGACATGTTTGTTTCTCTTGACGTCGATTTTTACGTACGCCTCGGGGGTTTTTAACGAGACTGGAGAAATCGTCTCTGTCGTCGTGGTAAGTTACGATTATTTTTTTAAAGAATGTCTCCAATACGAATTTTTAGATTTTCCGACATGGTGACAGGGTTATAATTAATCCGTACCCAAAGGATCCTTACAGGAATGTTTCTTATTGGCCTGCTGGATGGGGGCAATTAACAAACGTAAGTTTATGACTTTTTATATTAATTAAGCCTTTAGTTATCTTTATTATTGTACGTACATTAGATTAGATAATAAGTTGTAAAATTACCTACTTAAATACTTAAATGCAAAAGTATTTCCAAGATATTTCCTGTTTACTCGATTAATCACATTACAACATATTTGCACTTTAGCCCGTTCATTGTCAGTAATACACATTATATGATAAGATTGTTCAAGGTTTCAAATATTTTTCTTATGATGCATTACTATAAACGTCTGCCAAACTTCCGCATTTTTTAAATGCAGGAAAAGTATAAAGGAAAAGTTATTGGTAGGCAGCAGCTGTAGTGCCTGAAAATATTTTTAAAAATAAGGAAACAATGGAAAAAAGCGGAGGTTTGGCGTACCTGTATATTAAGAAATTTGTATCAGGAAATAATCGCTACAATTTGTCGCTTTTAGAAAGGTAAAATGCAACAATACAAACTGGGGCAATGGTTAAGAAATCGTTACAAAGATCTCCTTCCAGTTGATTATTCGGAAAAAGACATATACGTCAGATCAACAGACGTAGACAGAACTTTAATGTCAGCCGAAGCAAACCTAGCCGGGTTATACCCACCACACGATAAACAAATCTGGGACACCCAAATACCCTGGCAACCAATACCCATCCACACAAGCCCCGAGGCAGTCGACAGTATACTCGCAATGAAAAAACCCTGCCCAAAATACAACCTCCTATTTAAAAAGCTGAAGGAATCGCCCGAAATAGTCGAAATCAACCGCAAAAACCGCGATCTATACGACTACGTTTCGGAAAACGCCGGCACCAAAGTCGATAGCATCGAACACATGGAATACATTTACAATACGTTGAGCATCGAGCGCTTAAATAACTACACGTTGCCCGCATGGACCGACCCCATCTATCCTGAAAAGATGAAACCTATTGCAGACTTTTCGTTTGCTTTGCCTTGTTACAACGAGCAATTGGCCCGTTTGAAAGCCGGTCCGTTTTTCCACGAATTGCTCGATAACTTCCTAAACGCGACGGTCAGCTTTAATCGCAACAAATCCACCCGGAAACTGTGGATTTATTCCGGGCACGACACGACGGTTGCAAACATTTTACAGTCGTTGCGTATTTTTCAAACACACTCGCCTCCTTTGACCAGCACGATCATCTTTGAAACGCATCACGTCAAAGGGAATTATTACGTAAACATTCTTTATAAGAATTCGTCGGTTTTGCAACGTATGGTGCTGAACGGTTGCGATTTCGATTGTCCGATGCAAAATTTTGTGAAATGTTTACAACCGTTGGACTTGGCGGCGGATAAACGCGACGAAGAATGCAAATTGGATTTCCGATCGGTTTTACAGGCAACCGACAACGGTGAGTTGATCATCGCCGTTGTCATGTTGTTGGTTTGCGTGTTCATTCTAGCCATCGTTACTAAAGTGTTATATGGTCGATTTCGAAAAACTGACGATGCTTATTTGCGGTTACCCAACGATGAAAATGTCTAAATTTCGATATTTAGGATTATGAAAGGTACGTTTTTTTTTAAACGTAAGCGATTTTATTTCTAGACAATTTGTGTACTTATTTTAAATTTATTTATTGTATTTTAATAAATATGTCTTATCATTAAGATGCATTTCAAAAGTATAAAATGAAACCAAAGATATATTTGCATTCACAATATTTACAAACTTGGAACTTGACACGTAAACATTGTTATCTCGGTACAATTTGTCTACGATATAGATAACACTATCTACAATTTCAAGGTGTCGCTAGATTATTTCGTCTAAATAATAAAATATAAATATTTAAATATCACAAAATTACGATGTAAGCTGCCTCCTTCCAAGTTAATACTTCGGTTGCAGTTCCGAAGTCGAGTTGTAACTTTGATTTACGTAAAATTCCAAACTACTCCTACGAAAAACGCGGCGTTTAACGAACACATTTTATATTATGCTACTTACAAAGTTAGTGCAAATTATTTACGTAAACATCCGGCCTCTTCAAGCTGTTAAATAAACATTAGTAAGGATTAATGCGGAAAATAAAATTAAGAGTTTTCAAAACGCAACAGAAAAAAAGAAAAGCAAAACAACAGTCAGCACCTTTCGTAAAATATACTCCTTAAATGTTCAGCTGAAAAACAAATGGGGGTGAACATCCAAAAGCGTGAAATATAATGTAAATGTTCCGTGTGCTCACCTAGAATAATTGGCCGGTGATATCACGTATTCCATTTCGTTGGGCCTCATCACGTATTTGTGTACGAAGTCGTACCGCAATAAACTTGTGTTACCCATCGAGACTGCCATGTGTATCACCAAATATGCGCAAAATATCAGATATATGATTCCGATGACGACCACTAGAGTCAGCGCAACCCAATGAAATTCATAATCATTGACCGTTTGTATCACAAAATAGGTGTTTATTGCTATCACTAAGACGCTTAATAACGAAGCTATTATTTTATTAGCCCTATAAGAAATTAATTATTTAAAATACAGGCTGTCCCAGATAGTGTGCACACAGTTGTATAGAATACATTTGCAAGACTGACAAAATGAATAAATACAAAAATACACACCACTGAATGAAACAAAGAAAAGTAATATATTTTTTTTACATACCATCCGTTTACAAATTCTCCCATAATTTTCTTATTACTCGTAAAAGCAATCGTAGGTATCGTAGCAAAAGGCAACTGTAAACTCATTATGGCGTTCAAAGAATCGTTCATCCCGGTCAAATCTTCAATTCTTGTGAAAAACGCCAAACAAAACGTTGGTACGATTGCAATCGTACGTGTCAACAAGACTCGTCTCCAACGAGCCCATTGCAAATTCAGGAAACCTTCCATCGTAAACTGTCCAGCGTACGTACCTAAAGAAAATTTTGAAATATTTTCATTTGACAAAAAGAAAAAATAGGAGAAACACGGAAGCTGGTGCGTCAAGGTCATATTTGAATTGTATGGATCAAGTTTTAGAAATCGTATGTCTATTAATATCATGGGGTTTTATCTTTAATAGCCCATTAGCGAACCATGTTTTAGTTTCTTCCTCGTTTATGGAGGCGCTGGGAGATTAGATAAATGAATTGTAATTCGTAAGATGGCGCCACGAGATAACGTCAGTAGAACTGTATATAAAATGTAAAATTGCAAAGCAAAATTTTATTTGAATCACAGTGAAAATTAAAATATCTATTCTAAGTAAAATTGTAATCTCGTGAGCAGCTCATTAAATCATATCTTACATTTCGTCGTTTGTCAACGACATATGGGATTTTTATGTAGCAGGCGTAGAATGTCGTGTAAATGACAATATATAAGTACGTTTTTGAAAATTGTGAGCCTTAAATAATATTTTGCGCTTTCTAAGAATTAGTGAAACATCAAAGAAGTTACTGGGAGGAAGTGTACCTTATTTATTCACAGGTATATCAGTGTAATATTTATGAATGTTCAATATATCTGTCAAATCTTATTTATACTTCTTTATTAACGCATAATAATAAAAAATCTCTGCTGCATCGATTTGCAAAGATTAATTTCGTTCCTGTTAATGTTAGTGAATAGATTTGCTTTTGCTTGTATTAGTGAAAATAAATTGATATAATTCCTCGTATTTTCCATAGGGATAATCATTTAATTGTTTCTAAGGAAAAACGCACGGAATTAAATTAATTAATGTTTGTATAATACTTGCAATAATTTTATGTTTATTTTAATTTAAATACCCCCACCCCGCGTTTTTACAATATCGTAAGTTTCTTCCAGTTCGTTAGATGGTGCAAAACATGGTTCTCAATCGTGATAAATAAGATTCCTTTCTATCCTGTATAGGTTATTATTATCTATGTTATACACATATATCAAAATGCACCAATTAAGAGTAGAAGAAGAACAACGAACAAGAGAATATCTATATGTTATTACGGCATAACAGAATACAAAATGTTTATCACATCATTAACAACTACTACAATGACCGAATACCACCAATCAAATATGTTTTTTTTTATTGACTATTTCGGCAGTCGCAGTTGGAATTGGAATATTTTTTTATGGAAGGGTATCCTGTGAAGCATTAAATAAGTGCAAAGTACATGTGTATAAGAATTAAATATACGTATATTATATTATTATGAACATTATAGTGAATTTTACCCGATTTTTTTATATATTTGTATTTAAATAAAGAACGGCTCGACCGATTTGGCTGATTTTTTTTGCTGTGTTCATTATTGTCAGGACAAGTTTGTTTGAAAGAAATTGAAATTTTTGAAAAATCTACGACGTTTAAATTTCCAAATCAATCGTTGTCAAAAATTGCAGGTTTTCGTCGAGAAATGCCGCTCTACCTGGAGGGGCTCCATCCCATGTCTTTTGATTTTTAGCAAATTTCGTCCTTATATTTTGGGCGATTCTCCGCATACCTCCGTCATCTGTCACTTTCGCTGTCAAAAATACCACTTTTTCGTCGCGACATGCCGACGCAACCGAACCGTCCCGATGCCATGTCTTTACATTTTTGACGCTTTTCGAGCCGCGAAAAGCGCCAGACTAGCGTTTTCCGGAGCGGACGCGAATGCATTGCACTTGCAAAAGTAAACGCAATTTTTTCGTCGAAATCTTCGTAAATCGAGGCAGAATTCGCGTGGAACGCGTCGGAGACGAGAAAATCAATTGAAAATTTCAATTTTCGCTTTAAACGCATTTTCCGATTATTGAGAAAATGTATCAACTTTTTTTTCAAATGGCAACGTGTCCTCGCGACGTGATTTTCCGATCGGAAATCTTCTCCTCTTTTCAACGTTATGCGACACATGGGGGTTACGTGCATTTTTTGCAAAAAAATTTGCATTTGTTTACAAAGCCGGTGGGAAAATTTTCCACAACTACGAAACGTTGCATTTTACGACAAAGACGAAAGACGCGAAAAAGTCTTATTTTTCAAGTTTACGTCCGTTAAAGTCGAAAAAAAAATTCATTTCGAATTTTCGTCATTTGGAAAGAAGGGGTACCCTTGGATGAAGTAAGATTTTCGACACGTTCGCACATGTTTCGATGCATCTCCAAAACGACACGAGATATCGGGAAAATGACCCATACAATTTCGATTCGTCGAAGAACGTTTTGTCTTTTGGTAATGGCTTCAGGGACGTGGCATTTTTCCTTGCTTAGTAATACTGCCAAAAGTGCCCGATCAACGTCACCAAATAAAACACAACATTTTAGCGTTATCGTTCAAATGGGACGCGATCTGTCGACTTTGTAAGAAAGATTTTTGTACGCTCTTACGAAAATTTCCTATGCAAAATTTTCGAAAAACTTACCGTTTCCGAAATATCGTAGAAAACGGAAATTCTTTTTCGATACTAAATGAAAACGCGCTATTCAAAGTGAAATGAAATAGGTATCGCGTTGTCTAAAGAAGGATGGGTGGACGGGCATCATAATTATCTGTCACTTTTCTGTCAAAAAGTTGTCTTTTTCCTTGTCATGTTTTTTTAAAACAGACTGAGCCACAGCAACGCGTGGCGGGGTAAAGCTAGTTTTCATATAAAAATATGACAATAATTGAATTTCACAAGCAGCGTCTTTTTGTTTGAATTCTAGACTGCTGTACTGTTTGAAGTGTGTCTGGTATCCCAAATGTAGCGAACCATGTTTTCAAGGCTTCGATAATAGTAGTGCTATTTGCCACATTCAATTGTTTGAAATCGAAAAATCCTGAGTAAGCATCGGCTATTAGTAGATATTCGTTTCCTACTCTTCGTATTATTACTCTGTCGTTTTTAAAAATCAAATTATTAATAACGCTCAGCGTTTCTCTATATGTCCAATATTTTTTTATGTTATCTTTGACTTTTAATTCATTGCTATTTTCTGTTTCTTTTTTCAAGTCTTCTTTACGTGGTTTGGAGAATGGAACTACAGCACATATCTGGAGCGTTCCATTGTGCATTTCTTCGCAGCTTAAATTCTGGCAGTCTCTACTTAGTGTATCTGCGACGTGCATCTCTGTGCCTTTTTTATAAATGATTTTAGGGTTATACGGCAATATTTGATATAATATTCTTTGTAACCTAGGCGGCGCCTCCGTGAGCGGCTTCTTAAAGATTGTTTCCAAGGGTTTATGATCAGATTCAATGGTGAGATTTTTACAACCCCAAATATAACTGTGAAATTTTTTACAGGCAACCAGTATGGCGTTGGCTTCTTTTTCTAGTTGGCTGTAGCCTATCTCTGTGGTAGTAAAAGACTTTGCGCAGTATGCAATAGGTTTTCCTTTTTGTATTAATACTCCACCGCAGGCATAGCTACTGGCGTCCACTGACAGTAGTATAGGCTCTTTTGGATTGTAATATCCCAGAACGGTTTTTTTTTCAGTAACTCTTTTAATTTTAAAAGGGCTACCTCCTGCTGGTTATTCCAATACCGTTCTGTGTCTTTTTTCAACAATAGTCTTAATGGTCTAGTAACGTCGGCCATATTGTTGATGAATTTTGAGAGGTACGTTACTAACCCGAGGAATCTTTGTAGTTATTTTACATTTTCAGGTCCCTTTATTTTGTTTAAATTATTATTACCTTGTTTATTTGTTAGCAAATTTATTAAATCAATATTAGAATGTTTCAGAACCTGAACTTCATTTCTAAGATAAGTAATGACCTTATATAGTTGTTTCGTCTCATTTTTAACAATATTTGTAATTAAATCATTGAATTCATTACTTATCATGAATGCCACAACATTGTTATACTCATCATTTTTTTCAGAAGTTGACCTCGTACCCGCAGGTGTATTTAATAATTTAAATTTTCACTTGGTTAACGCTTTGCTATTCAAAATATGAAAAGCTTTATTTGAAATGTCAAATGATAATGTCAGATTTCTTCAATTTAATATTAAACTTGAGTTTTCTTGTAAGTAAATTATCCAGGAATACCCCAAAAAATTATCCAAATGTAACACTTAGAACTTAAAAACACTATAAAAACTTATAAAAATTGATAATTGAGTAGGAGAGATGAACAATCTTAGTGCAGTATCGCCACAAGTATCAAAAGTTAATTAATAGATTTTTCTTATAATTTTTATCTAAACATAATGATAAGCCACAACATAATGTGCATCCATTCCAGTTTTCAAGGCATTACATGATAAAATAAAAATTATATAGGAATAAATTCATCTCCCCCAAACTATTTAACCCATTTCCCAACATTTTAGTTATTTGCACTTATGGCACTATCGAATTGGATGTTCGATATCATCGAATCTTAAATCTAATGCAGTAATCTATTGTCTGTTCATAATTTCGAAGGAGTAAATTAAAATTTTCACTTAAAAAATTCGCCTTCTGATTGGCTACTTGCGAGAAACGTTTACACAGTATTCGCAACCAGATTTCCGGTATTTAATGTTATATGTGTGACAGCTGTCATTTATTGTTTATTGACAATATAAAAAACAGTTCTTTAGAGAAGTGAAGTGCAGCAATGTGAATTAATCACTTCAATTTGAATGTATTCAAATCCGGGGACAAGTACTGTAGTTTAGAACTGACGTCTAATCGGTGTTGGCCAACTAACGGTAAGTTCGAAAATTGTTCCAGAGTAATTCCAGCTTATGTATTTACTACTTCGAAATAATGAATGAACTATAGTCGTATAAAAGCTGTTTTAAATCCAGACATCATTTATTATCTATTGATAGCAACGATTATTTACCTGTCAAAAATTCCATTTTTCGTACACATACATTACAATGAATCAGTTAAGAGTCTAAGAAATTAACAATGAAGATCGCTGTATGATATAAGGCATAGTAGAATAGACAATGTTTATAACATCATGAATAATTACAACTATTATAACAGCATACAAATCAAATATGGGTTTGTTTTGGTTAGTATTTCGGCAGTCGCACTTGCGGCAATAGGACTGTTTTTTTATGGAGGACTATCGTGCGGGGATATAAATAAGTGCAAATTACTAGTGTACACGCAAATAAATATACTTATATTATATTATAAAGGGTTGTTCAATTTCCGCGGGTAGATGTTGGCGGCCTGTGGCGGCCATGTTGTTTTGGTGGCATCTATCTAATCTCTTGTTTATTATTAAGTCAGTGATGCCAAATCACCATGGCAAGTTACACGATTCAGCAGCACGTGTAAATGATAAAACTTTATTATCAAAATGAGTGTTCGTTAGTGCAAACGTTGCGCGCGTTGCGTCCATTTTATGGCAGACAAAATTCGAGAAGAAACAATCGGCCAATATCCGTACGTCGAAGGAACGCCAGATCGGCCGAGAACATCGCCGCTGTCCGTGAAAGTGTGCAGGAGAACCTGAGGAAGTCAATTCCTCGCCGTGCACAAGAACTCGGCCTTTCGCAGACTTCAACTTGGCGAATTTTGCGTCGGGAATTGGGCCTACACCCGTACAAGATCCAACTGACCCAGGAGCTCAAAGTTAATGACCATAGACAACGCCGTTTGTTCGCTGAATGGGCTTCGGAGCGTATCTCTCGCAGAGGTGACGTGAATTGGCCACCAAGATCGTGCGATTTGACCCCGCTAGACTTTTTCTTGTGGGGTTTCCTGAAGTCGCAGGTCTATGCCAATAAGCCGCAATCGACCGATGCCCTTAAAGTCAACATAACCGAAATTCAGCCGGATCTATGCGGCAGAGTCATTGAAAATTGGACCACTCGAATCCGTGCCAGCGTGAGAAGTCGCGGCGGACATTTGAACGATGTTATAATCCGTTCATAATGGCATACATGGACCTTTCAAATAAAAAAAATATTTTGTTAATACCTCATACACAGCTTGTTTTATCGATTTCAACATCTACCCGCCCTTATTGAAAAACCCTCTACAATGAACATTATACTGAATTATACTGGATTTTTTTATATTTTTGTATTTCAATAAATGCTTGGCATTTACTCATGTCTCGTCATTTATATATTAATAAAAATGAATTGCCATATATATGTGGGAGCATCACTTGAGAACGGCTCGACCGATTTGGCTGATTTTGTTGTTGTTGTGTGAAATGAAATAGGTATAGTTATCGCGTTGTCTAGAGAAGGATGGGTGGGCGGGCATCATAATTATCTGTCACCTTTCTGTCAAAAAGTTGAATTTTCGTCGCGACATTCCGATGCAACCAAACCGTCCCGACGCCATGTCTTTCGAAAATAAGCGTCTTCGGTCTTCGTATTATACACTTTTGGCCTTTCCCGAGCCGCGAAAATCGTCATTTTCACAAGACGGGCATTTTCCGGACCCCACGCCATTGCATTGCGCTTGCAAAAGTAAACGCAATTTTTTCACCGAAATCGCGATAAATCGAGGCAGAATTCGCGTGGTACGGCTCGGAGACGAGAAAATCAATTGAAAATTTCAATTTTCGCTTTAAACGCATTTTACGATTATTGAGAAAATATATCAATTTTTTTTCAAATGGCAACATGCGCTTGCGACGCGATTCGCCGATGTGAAATTTTCTCCTCTTTTCAAGAGTATGCGACACGTGGGGTTTAATTAATTAATTTTACGTCCGTAAAAGTCGAAATGAAACGAAAATTTTCATTTCGAATGAGATGAACTAAAATTTTCGATACGTTCGCACATGTTTCGATGTATCTCCAAAACGACGCGAGATATAGGGAAAATGATGGATACAATTTCGATTCGCCAAAGAACATTCCATCTTTTGGTGGCACTTTACAGGACGTGATGTGTTCCGTTGCCGAGCTGTATGGCCAAAAGTTCCCATTCAACATCCATAAATAAAACATCAAATTTCCGCTTTATCGTTTAAGAAGGACGCGATCTGTTGACATTGATGGAAAGATTTTCGCACGTTCTAACGGAAATGTCCTATGCAAAATTTTCGAAAAACTTACCGTTTCCGAAATATCGTAGAAAACGAGAATTCTTTTTCAATATTGAATGAAAACGCGCGATTCGACGTGAAATGAAATAGGTATAGTTATCGCATTGTCTAGAGAAGGATGGATGGACGGGCATTATAATTATCTGTCACCTTTCTGTCAAAAAGTTTCGTTGCGACATCTCGACGCAGTAAAACCGTCCCGACGCCACGTCTTTCATAAATAAGCGTCTTCGTTCTCTATACTTTACATTTCGAAAGAATTTACGGTCCGAAATTGTATTTTCGCTCGGCAATAATCGTTTACTTTGACCTGTGTAAATGTCAAAAATCTCTCTTTTCGTTCGCATTTCGCTACAATTACGGTCTTGCGGTCATGTTTTTGGACAAGCGGACCGACTTTACACTTTTGACCTTTTCAGAGCTGTACAATTCCTCATTTTCATAAGACGTCCATTTTCCGGGACGCATGCGATTGCATTGCGCTTGCGAAAGTAATCGCAATTTTTTGCCGAAATCGTGATAATTTGAGGCAGAATTCGCGTGGGACGCATCGGAGACGAGAAAATCAATTGAAATTTCAATTTTCCCTTCAAACGCATTTTCACATTTTTCAGCAAATTTATCAACTTTTCTTTGTCAAATGGCAACGTGCCCTCGCGACACGATTTTCCGATCCAAAATTTTGTCCTCTTTTCAACGGTATGAGACACGAGGGGGTTACGTGCATTTTTTTTGCAAAAAAATTGCATTTGTTCACAAAGTCATGGGAAAAATTTCCCACAACTACGAAACCTTGCATTTTATGACAAAGATGAAAGACGCGAAAAAGCCTCATTTTTCGTTCGTAAAAGTCAGAAAAAAACGAAATTTTTCATTTCGAATTTTCGTCATTTGGAATGATGCCCCTTGCGATGAGAACACATTTTCGACACGTTCGCGCATTTGTCGATATATCTCCAAAACGACGCGAGATATCGGGAAAATGATTGATACAATTTCGATTCGCCAAAGAACATTTTATCTTTCGGTAAAGGCTTTAGGGGCGTGGCGTTTTCTCTTGCCGAGTTATGGGGCCAAAAGTACCAAATCAACGTCACCAAATAAAACACAAAATGTCAGCGTTATTGTTCAAGTTGGACGTGATCTGTTGACTTCGATGGAAAGATTTTAAATATCCTATGCAAAATTTTCGAAAAACTTACCGTTTCCGAAATATCGTAGAAAAAGGAATTCCTTTTTCCATATTGAATGAAAACGCGCGATTCAAAGTGAAATGAAATAGGTATAGTTATCGCGTTGTCTAAAGAAGGATGGGTGGACGGGCATCATAATTATCTGTCACCTTTCTGTCAAAAAGTTGTCTTTTTTCTTGTCATGTTTTTTTAAACAGACTGAGCCACAATAATGTCACAATATTGTCATATTATATTATATTGTCATATAAAAATATGACAATAATTGAATTTCACAAGCAGCGTCTTATTGTTTGAATTCTAGACTGCTGTACTGTTTACCTCCGTCTGTTTGAAGTGTGTCTGGTATCCCAAATGTAGCGAACCATGTTTACAAAGCTTCGATAATAGTAGTGCTATTTGCCACATTCAATTGTTTGAAATCGAAAAATCCTGAGTAGGTAAGTTAGTAGATATTCGTTTCCTTTAAGATGGAACAAATCAGATGCGACAATGCTCCAAGATCTTTCTGGTGGTCTTTGTTGTATCAAAGGCTCCATTCGGTTATCTTTCTGAATTTTGTTACAAGTTTTACACATTTTTACATATTCTGTAATGTCTTTTGTCATTTCGGGCCAGAAAACGTTGTCTCTAGCAAATTGTAGAGTTCCTTGTACACCCTTGTGAGACTGAGGTGGCAGTGTTTCACTATTAATGGTACCATTGATGGTGGTATTACTACTCTGTCGTTTTTAAAAATCAAATTATTAATAACGCTCAGCGTTTATCTATATGTCCAATATTTTTTTATGTTATCTTTGACTTGTTCAATTTTCTCAAGCCATCCTTTTAAAATTACCTCTTTAAGTTGTTTTAATTCATTGCTATTTTCTGTTTCTTTTTTCAAGTCTTCTTTACGTGGTTTGGTGAATGGAACTACAGCACATATTTGGAGCGTTCCATTGTGCATTTCTTCGCAGCTTAAATTCTTAAATTCTCTACTTAGTTTATCTGCGACGTGCATCTCTGTGCCTTTTTTATAAATGATTTTAGGGTTATACGGCAATATTTGATATAATATTCTTTGTAACCTAGGCGGCGCTTCCGTGAGCGGCTTCTTAAAGATTGTTTCCAAGGGTTTATGATCAGATTCAATGGTGAGATTTTTACAACCCCAAATACAACTGTGAAATTTTTTACAGGCAACCGGTATGGCGTTGGCTTCTTTTTCCAGTTGGCTGTAGCCTATCTCTGTGGTAGTAAAAGACTTTGCGCAGTATGCAATAGGTTTTCCTTTTTGTATTAATACTCCACCGCAGGCATAGCTACTGGCGTCCACTGACAGTAGTATAGGCTCTTTTGGATTGTAATATCCCAGAACGG
>JAFFZR010027879.1:0-17255 GCA_018397195.1 Lethrus apterus | reverse complement strand
TCCACAAATGCTCCTAAACGTCGATATATTTGATCCTTGTTTTATTCTTCTTATCCTACTTGCCATGAGATTTTCATTCCATTGTTCAATTCGTTTTGTCCCATTATGCACGTCCTTTATATTATTGTATTTATATTTTCCTATTTGAGTCCTTCCATCGCGTCCATTTTTTTGAAATATTCTCCATTTCTTTAATTCTCTTCTTTTGTAATCCTTTGTCGTTTCCCCTTTCAGCTCTTTTCCTATTTTGCCTTAAATTAGGTTGCTTTTCCTTTTTTTTCGTCTGTTTAGTGTCATGCCAGTCGTTACTTATACATATTATCGATGAATCAAAAACAAAAAAATAATAATAAATTTGCCACAATTTTTCTTATAAATAAACCTTTCCTTTTTTAGTATTCCATCTTTCGTTTAAACGAAGATGAGCAAAAAAAGAGAATAGGAAGCAGGATTGAAAAATTGAATGAAAAATTGACGTGGTGGAGGAGACAATCTGGAATATGGGATGAATTGAAAACAATTTGAAACCAAAATCGAAATAATTTGAAAATATATAGTAAGTGAAAAACGCGTCACCTAGAAAGTAAAAAAAATGGAAATGGGAAAATAAGCTAGATTTGAGATTAAATAAGTTCGGTATGTCTCGTGGTTCGTAAATAGACGAGAAAGACGTCGTTGAAATGTAGAACTGGAATTATTGGGTTTGATGGAAACTCCTGTAAAAGTTGATAAAATTTGAGCATCATCCTGATTGAGCATCAAGAAAGTGTAAAAACACAAAAACCGAGCAAGGAATGGACTTGGAACTGGAATGGGAAAGATGATGGTGAGAGTTGGCAACAATAAAAAACGCGTGTGCAAAGATAAACAAATGAGGTTTTTAAAAATAGATCAAGGAATGAATGTAAATTTAAAAAAGGGAAAAATTGTAAAGTTGAAGGTTGGCAAAGCCTTAATCTGATTTTTAGGTGTAAGTTTAGGTTGGAAGTGATTCATGAGTTTGAGTTTTTTCTGCATACTCCCCAATCTTCCATCTTCAGTTAATTTTCTCCCATTTGAATTTTCTTAATTCTTCATTTCCTGCCTCCATGCCTTTCTTGAAATAACGACGAAATAACGACGAAAACCCGTCGTTATTGTTGATAAATCTTTCTTGGTTGAGTGGTTACCCGTTCTGGAGAATTTTTTTTCCGTTGTTAGCACACGTTTTTTTCTTTCAGCAGGTGGCGAATAGATGCGAAGATTGCATTGGCTATTGATTTGACCCAATACTTTTTTCTTCGAGATGTGCGTATTTTTTAATACGTTTAATTTCTGCTTCTCTATTGTGTTTCTGGTATTTTCACTTACGCTCGTATCTTTATTTGGTGCGATGGCCGAGCTTCTTGCTTGATCTTCTTTTTTTTTTCTTTTCCTCCTCTTTCACTCGATACATTTCCTGGACTATGTTCATCCGTCCTGAATACGTGGACCTCCTTTTTATTGGCCCTGTTATAATCAAATGGTCTATATACAAATACCTCATTTTTGATTTTCTATTTTATAGTTCCGTTTTGAATTTCTCGATTTTGCTACTTAATTCTCCCTTAAGCTCCGTCCCCTTTTGTGATTCCGCGATCGCAGAAGCCTTGAACGAGCTGAACAGCTTTTGAACGAAGCTGATCAAAAGCTGTTCAAGAACTGTTCTAAACTGATCGAAGCTGTTGCAAGCTGTTCAGAGCTGTTCAACCCATTCAAGGCTTACTCGATTGTGACATCCGAAAAGGTGTTGGGGTTTAAATGATAAATGGTGAGATGGGTCCCAGTCCTCGCAATACCTATTCTTAACGACTTTTATTTAAACCTTTTTCGGTATTTTTGGTTGTTAAAAACTGTGTTTTTATTAAGTTATACAGTCTGTTCTCCCTGTCCTTTCAGTTACTTCATCTTTTAGGTGTCCTTCTCTATTCAGGATTCTCCCTAATTGTTTAAAATGTAGATTAAGATTAAGATGTAGATTTTGCAGAAGAGGTAGGAACGAATGGGTGTTGGGAATGTCGGAAGATTGAGTCTGGGGAAGATAGAGAGCTGATAAAACGGCGTAAGGTTTGTTGGAAGAAGTCAGGTGAAAATCTGGGATTTTTTAAACGATAGAAACTGGCGAAGAAATGAAATTTTAGGCTGATCTATTAGCCAGTCTTTGAGGAGATTGCCTTTTCTCGTTTTATTTTGTTCACCAGTCCTATAAGTTTCGTTTTTATTTCTTCATTCGTAGCTTTTGTTTCTAATTTTCTCGGTGGTCTCATCATGGCCTGTTGGTGCCTTTCCCAGTTTCAGTACATTTCTGTTCCAGTTATATCTTCAATTTTTTTTTCGTTTTTCGTTCACTTTTATACTATCGCCGTTGTTTACAGCTAGTTTGATTTCCTCCACGTCGTCGTTTCCCTCTAACAAGCTTTGGGAATATTTTTTGCGTTGTACTCTTAATTTCTTCTTTTGTTACAATTTTGCTCATGTATATTTTTTGGGGTTGGTTTGGTGTTCTCATATTCTTCTAGTTTCTAGTTTTCGTAATGAGTTTTTTTTTCATCTTCTCCACTTATTTTGACCACATTTTTTACTTGCTTTTACCATTTTACAATTTTTCGTTTTACTTTGTATTTGTCGAGGTCAGAATTTCTGTGGTCAGATATTGTTTCTAAGTTATTTCTTATGTTTAACTTATTTTGTTCATTTCTTATTTTTGTTGTTGCTCTTTCTTGCTGTATATTTTTTTGTATATTTTAAAGCATTTTCATGTCTTCTATTTTTAAGTTTTTGGTGCTTGTTTGCTTGTTTTAGTTGGTGTTTGTCTTCTTTTCATCTGTTAGCTTGTTTTTATTTTTATTTTATTTTTTTCTGCCTTTTATTTTCTATAAATCTTATCGAACAGTGATTCGCTCCCTATGTATGCTCCCCTTTTAACTTTAAACTTTGAATTTGTGTATCTCATTATCTAGAACGAAAAATGCAGAGAAGAAAAACTGAAAAAGATGATATCATTTAGATTAAGTTGTCCTTTGATTGTTACATATTGGATAGATTATGAATCAACATTATTATTATTATTATTATCAAGCTTCTCAAAATATCGTGTGCTGTTTACGTTCTTCGAACTTTTAATAAAAGTTGCTTAACGTCATCGCAAAAAAAAACGAATCAATGCGCGCCGTAAAAAAACGAATTTGTTTAATATTCTGTTGGTCGATTCGTGCACTCTTAGCGCATGTGTTTTTGCCTCCTCACACTTCCAAGAATCAAGTGGTGTTGTGTTAACAGACGTACACATAACCATTAGATTGCGGACATCAACGCGACAAAAACGCATGTTTAATGGGGCCGAGATTTATGTATCGGACGCATGAAAAGCCCGTACTGTTTCAGTCGAGAGCGTGCAATTCTTGCGTTTCGTAATTGATGCAAGCATGCGTTATTTTTTTAATTTAAAGTTAAATCAAAAATTGTGAACTTTCCGTAACAAAAATTTGTAAAATCCTTATTTTCTTATCACAATATACAATTTTAAAATTATGGAAATGTTGGTAGGAAATATCAACAATTTTTAGTTGGACTTCGTTTGCAACCTTAGTTTTTGTTTTATAGTGTCAGCTGTCTGTTAACAGTTCAATTCGCGTTGACCTTATCAACTCGGTTAGTATTTTATACATCACAGGAAAAATATTATTATTGTTATTATTATTATTACTATTATTGTTGTTTAATTTAGTAATGTTAGTTGAGTTTTCAACTCCACAAAGTGTAAATTTACTCATTCAACAGTTAAAAGCTTAAAAAGTTAAGTGTTAAAAAATGACCGAATTAAGTAATTATTATTATTATTACTATTATTATTGTTTAATTTAGTAATTTTGGTTTAGTTTTCAACTCCACAAAGTGTAAATTTACTCATTCAACAGTTAAAAGCTTAAAAAGTTAAGTGTTAAAAAATTAAAGTTGATAAACTATCAACTCTTTGAAAATTATTAGTATGGTTATTGTTATTTATTTTGGTAACTCATTCTGATTGTTTGCTTTTATCTTCATATAATTTAATCATTTACCGTCATATGTTAAGAACTTGGTGTTAAATAGTAAAAAATTAAGTAACTGGCGAGTTGAAAACGATCCACTGAGAAATTGCAAAAATAACGTGACTTATTTAAAATTATTATTATATTTATTACTGTTACTTATTTTAGAAATGAGTTAAGTCTAGCCCTTTCAATTCCATTTTTCGAATTTTTTTTTTTTCATGCAAGGGTTTCAAGGGATTTTCAACTGCGCATGTTTCTTCTAAGTCATTATTTTTTAAGTTTGTCAACGTGTGTATTTTTTTCACATTCATTTTAAATTTACAAGTTGGCGATTGTGATTGAAACATTTGAAGAACGTGAGGTTGTTCAACATCTGGAGTTGAAATTAATGCCAAGAGTTACAAAGAGGTACAAAAATAACTTTAATATCAAGAAGCTGACAACATTTGTAAAATTAATTATGTTGAACACAACGTATAATAAACATTTGAACTTAAAAGTTAAAGAAAATTGTCAACTTCACTATTTTGATGCAATAAATTGAAAATAGTTGGTGTCATCTGTAGAAAACTTTGTCAAAGTTTTGTACAATAAGAATTGAACAAACTTGATTTTTTGCAATGATCGCGAGACAAAAAAAATAAATCAACTTAAAGTTTCGAAATGCATTTGAAATTAAGCGTGTCAAACACTTTCAAAAAAAAAAAAAAAACAAACATCGTACACTCCATGATTCAACGTCGAGTCATAATTAAATTTAAACGGTCCGCAAACTTCATCCGCGCAAAATATCGCGATTAATAGCGGCGGGGGGGAGACAATTACATAAATAGACGCGGGCGGCCTTGGTATTTGAAAGTCAATTAACACTGACCTAACGCACACTTCATTTTGGAGGCCCACCGTCGAAAAACGAAGGCCGCGACTGCTCGAAAATCGCAGATTAAAAAGTCATGTCGTAACGATCGATCAAACACGAATTAGAAGAATAAGACTTTATACGATAGATTTTTTTGTAGCTGTTGTTAGTTGAAAGGAAATTATTGTCAACCAGATTGCCTAATCTAACAAATTTTTAACTGCACAAATTTGTTCTTTTTTTTAAATTTGTTGCTGGAGTTTGCTGATGCACTTTCAACTTTTTATCATAATTTTAAGGGTTGATTTTTGCTTTGTTCCAGAAAAAAAGGATATTATTTTCAATCTGTTTTTGGCGTTCCATTTCTAACAAATTCCGCTCATTCTTGTGAATTAATTTTTCAACTTTCAACATTTATTAAAATTATGACTTACGTTTGACATTTGCAAATCGTGTTGTATCCGATTGTGGTCGACAAAACATTTGAAAAATGAAAGTTGTTCACGTCTTAAACGCAAGAGTTGAATTTTCAACTTTCATCAACTCTTAATAATCTCTGTCATGATGCATTTTAAGTGGTAACATTGGGATTGGTTTACCTGTCATTGGTGTTCAACAAATTTTCAACTTTGCACATTCTTCAAAATATTTTTTGTTATTTTCAATTCTATAGCATTTTCAACTTTTAATGTTTCTTTCACAATCATTTAATTCAATCTTGATGGACGTTTGTATTTGACAAAAAAACATTTGAAAAACGTGGAGTTGTTCACGTTTTAATTCTAAGAGTTGAATTTTCAACTTTATCAACTTTTAAAGTCTGTGGTGGTGTATTTTAGGTGTTTATTCACAAAATCCTCATACGCGGGATTATTTTCAACCTGTACTTGCAGTTCCACTTGCAAAAATGTTCAACTCCGCACATTTCTTCAAAATAAAATATATATTTTTTAAATTTTCAACTCTATAACATTTTCAACTTTTAATGTTTCTTTCACAATCATTTAATTCAATCTTCTTGGGCGGTTGGTTGTATTTGACAAAAGAACCTTTGAAAAACGTGGAGTTGTTCATGTTTTAATTCTAAGAGTTGAATTTTCAACTTTTAAAGTCTGTGGTATTGTATTTTATGTGTTTATTCACAAAAACTCATAAGCAGAATTATTTTCAGACTGTTGTTAGAGTTAACCTGCAAAAAATTTCAACTCTGCACATTTCTTTGCAATATTCTTTTTTAATTTTCAACTCTATAACATTTTCAACTGTTATGTTTATTTCATAATAATTTAATTCAGTATTCTTGGGCGCTTTTATTTGACAAAAAAAAACATTTGAAAAATATGGAGTTGTTCACGTTTTAATTCTAAGAGTTGAACTTTATCAACTTTTAAAGTCTGTCTCGTGGTGTATTTTAAGTGTTGATTCACAAAAACTTTGCAAATTGAATTATTTTCAACCTGTTGTTGGAATTCAATGTATTTGACAAAAAACATTTGAAAAACGTGGAGTTGTTCACGTTCTAATTCTAGGAGTTGAATATTCCATTTTATCAATTTTTTTAAAATGTTGATTCACAAAAATCACAAGCGAAACTATTTTCAGTTTGTTGTTAGAGTTCATACTGCAAAAATTTTCAACTACGCATATTTCTTCAAAATATTATTTTTTTAAATTTTCAACTCTATAACATTTTCAGTTGTTTATGTTTCTTTCACAATCATTTAATTCAATCTCCTTGGGGGCTTGTATTTGACAAAAACTATTTGAAAACGCGGAATTGTTCACGTTTTAATTCTTAGAGTTGAATTTTCAACTTTGTCAACTTTTAAAGTCTGTGTTATTCGCAAAAACCTCACAAGCGAAATTTTTTTCAACCTGTTGTTGAAGTTCAACCTGCATTTCAACTACGCACATTTCTTCAAAATATATATTTTTTTAATTTTCAACTCGACAAAATATTTGAAAAACGTTGTTCCCGTAAATGCAAGAGTTGAAAACTCAACTTTTATCAACTCTTAACATTGCTGTCATGGTATATTTTAAGTGTTAACTCTAGCGTTAATTATTATCCCTTAGAATCTCATGTTTAAAATGATTTTGATCTTCGAGCCTTTCAACTTGTCAAACTATCTTTGATGTTTTTTTTATTTTCCTTATTTCAATTGTTTCTTTGATATTTTAACATTTAAGAAAATTATTGATATTGTTCTGTTATGGCATGGCAGTTGGAGTTGCAAATAATTTTTCAACTTCAACTTACGTATAATTTTGAAGTCGCTTCCGTTTAGACCGGAAGTTTATGTATTAATCGCACGCGTTTGTTATGCGATATCAAATTCCGATTTGAGCGGAAATTCGACTTATTTTATCGCGAGTAACGCTCATGAAATGATTCCTTTTTTTAAATTCGATTTTTGAAGACGTAGGTTAGAATACATTACATCTGATTTCGACGCAAGTTAGACGAATGTTTAAGTGCGGATGTATTTTATAGTTATTAAAGATACGTCGTGTAGGGTATCAAATTGTTGGATTTTTAAAGGTGAAATCGGACGCTAATATTATTTCCAGTTTGACCGGAAGTGTTGACAACTTCTTCTGTTTTTTTTTTTAATTGAGTTATATTTTAAGATTTTTGGTGTTTGTCGTTATTGATGTGAGAATGACTTGTCGTTCACACATCGAATGGGGAAAAACGTCGATTAAGTCGAAAACGATGAGACAACCCTTTCCGCAGGCGACGCCCTTCAAGCACATTTTCGACGACAAGGGAAAATAATCTATTAACGGCGTATGATTTATCGTTCGCCTCGTAAATTAATTTAGTTGGGAGTATTTTGTCGTCCCGATCGGCGATACAATGGGAATGCACCCCTGACTACAAAACGCAACCAAAAGAAAGATTTCGTGCGTCATTATTGTTGGATTTTACCTTTGACTCTGTTTAAGAGGCGTCGCGATTGCCGACGCATGAGAAAGGTGTCGAATTGGGAATTTTTTTTCGTGCGCGAAGGGTGCGCTTTTGACGTTGACGTTTCCATTCGCTTTCGTGATTCGTTTGTGATTTTTTATTTTGTTTTCTATAACAGATTTAAAATTGCCAATTGGTAAATCTGTGCCTTGTATGTTTTCCATTTTTTATTTTATTATTTTTTATTTATTTATTTTTTTTAATTTAAATTTTGTTTTTATTTTTATTTTGATTGTCTTCTCTAGCCATAGAATCCCATTCTACTACAAACAGAAAAAAGCATTTTCAAAAAGACATCAACTTTCAATAAGTTTGTGAAAATCTTCCCTTTTTTGTCCTTTTTTCAATATCCCTATAGGTCCGCTTTACGTAAAGAGCATGTCTTGGACGGAACACGTAATTGAACTTTAAACATAATTCCGAGTAAAATAACATTGTATCTCTCAACGAATTAACATTGAAGGATATTTTGATAATTAATTCAGGGACACCTGTACATGTAAAAGAATTGGATTCGATGGAATTCCAACCTTGCCATTGTTGGAATTTTTCTTCATTATTCCCGATTTTCAAGATGTTTTGTACAGTTTCCTAAATGTGTCTTACAATCATCCTTAGTTCTTTCATCCCCCATCCTCCATTCCCTTTTATCCTTTCCTTATATGAATATTATCGGGATTGCGTTTAATTTGTATGCGTTTTGTGTACGTATATGTATAGCGTTTTTATGTCCAGCAGACCAAATACATTTAGTGGAAAAAAAAGTAGTTTCTTTTTTTTAATTTTTTCCCCTCCCTGTGCATACAGCGGACGCGGGCGGCGCCCGGAATATCAGAAAATGCAGCTCGAAAAAATCCGGGCGCATTCGGGCGCGGATGCAACGTGGGGTCGGGGGAGGGGGAGGGGGCACGAAGGGAAAAAAGCACCGGATGTCGGGGGTGCGAGGGGGCGCCAGCTATGTGTAAAAAAAATCGGGCTTTTTTTCGGCGTCGTGTCGGCCCGAAAAAAGTGCATTGCGACGCCTGCGCACGCGTACCAAGAAGTCGGCCTCCCTCCCGCCGCCCCTCTCTGTCTAACAATATTGATTTTCGTATCGTCCGTCTTCGTCTGTCTTTCGTTCCTGACCTCCGATACGTCGAAGCTTGTTCGCGAGGACATCGATTTTCGTACACCCCCGTGTGCAACCCACCCACTCCGATTCCGTCCCACGCCCGGTCGTCGTCGTTTCTTTTTTTTCCGACCCCCCATTCCCCCCGTGTTGTTTACATGTTACAGTCGCCTTACTTCGTTCGTTTTTTCGTCGTTATTTTCCTCTCATTTTTGTTATAATAGATCGCGTTTTGTTTTTGTTTTTTTTTTGTAGATACAAATTTTTCGCTGATGAAGTCGCGACACGTTGTGTCGTTGTTTCGTCCGTGTCGTCTTCGTCGCACGAAATGCAAATTTTTAATATTATGAAGGATTGTTTTACAGGCGGATGGCATATAAGTCTTAATGAATGTTTACGGTTGTCTTCACCAGGCGGAACCGTGACTTCGCTGTTATCATAATTTTTTTGCTTCCGGTTGGACCGGATGTGTTTTGTATTTGTTGCACGTTTTATTTGTCAACACTTTTTGTATTTATCGGAGTTAATTTGCTTCTCATCGCAGATTCGTTGTGCAACGTATCAGATTTTTGTATTTACTTCCGTTCTGAACGGAAGCTTTTTATTTTCATCCTGTGGAAATTAATATTAAACCAGAATTTAAACCCAATCTAACTAAATGCAACCCAACCCAATTGTGTAATAATTAATTTTTTTTTCTGTAAGTAAATGTTAGTAGATAGTTCCCTCCAACAGGCTGAGCTGTGACATTGTAAACTTTAAATTTATCTTATACTTAACATATTTTTGTTCCTTTTTCGTTAGCCTCCAAGTTCTAGGGACGGTAACATTCGGATCATCTCATTGTGGTTAAAAATAATTTAATTACTTCCGGTTACACCGAAGTGTTGGCTAAATCAATCAGGAATGAATAAATCAATTCATAAAAGCAGGTTAAGGATTAGAATATCTGTTTTTTCACATCCGTTTTTCGTCATAGTTCTTCTCGCTTCTATGCTTCTGCATTCCATGTTGCGTTTTTACAAAACCTTTCTTTTTCATTATCTCCTTCACATATCTCCTCCTTATCCAATCCTTTATGTCGTGCCCTTATCATTTATTTCTTTCCACATCCACTCCTCCCTTCTACTCTACGGGATAAACATAGGAACTTTCAGTTTTCCTTTTCTCTTCGTTCCCGGAATCTGAACCTCGCTATTTGTTTGTTTATACTAGATATGTTTGCTTCATGCTGCAGCCATTTCCCAACATTTTGTTCCTTTTGCCTTTTTGTTACCTTTGACGCCTTCCTTACAAATTCTTCTTTTACGAACATGCAATTTCTGTCAAACCCAATGCGTCATCCTCTCCCTGTTCTTTGTTATCTTTCAACATTTTGTATTTACATTCGCGTGTCCTTCATCTTCTCCATCTGTACGAAAATCACATTTCTATCACATTGCTTTCGCTCCCATATTGTTGTATTTTTTTTTAACCTTGCGTTGTTTTTACGTGGAATTCTCTTACACATTCTTCAATACACCATCATCCTTTTTCATCCATTCCCCATCCTTAGCCCATAATTTAAAAACCCAACCTAACCTAATCGAACCCAACCTGTTTTCTTCCTTTTACGCATCCTGCTCTTACATTTTTTCACCTTTTCATTTTTTGATAACAATAACACCGTATTTTCTTCAATGGACACACGGTTACGTGTGGACTGCGTAGATTCCAATGTTTTTTAATTACACTTTAATATAATATTATAAAAAGATTGAGAAACAAGTGTCGCACTGGAGAAGATAAAGGAGATTGGCAAGCAAATGTGAGAAAACCTCTGAAGATGACGAAAATCCAAGTTGATTGTGAAATATGAAGGAGGATGCGATAGTATTCTTTATCTGAAACTGATGCACAGCTCCATCTCTCGGTGAACGCCGTAACATCAGGCGTCTGCTACATCTACAAGCGTGTTGTGTCAAAGTATTCTTTATGATGGAAAGGGCATCTATTAAAAATTAAGACACTTTTGAGGTGGAAAGGAGTGCAAGGTGTTTGGTACGAAGTTACAAATTAAAATAATTGGTATATTTAGAAAGAAGTTTGAATAAATGATGAAAATGAACGAAAATGATAAGAATGGGTGATGGAACAAGCAAAAAATATTTTATTGGAAAAGGTTTAAAAAATTCCCTAGAGAATAGAGAAAATATGTGAATGTAGATTGAAGTGGAAGTGGAAGTGATGATAATGAAGATTACGATGAAGGAAACGAAGTTATAAATTTTTATTTGTTTAAAGTTAATGTTGAAATGGTTTTTTATTGATATTTTTTGTAAAAATCTTGGGAATTTGGGTACTTTCGAAGACATTTTTTTAATTTTATAAGCGTTATTCGCGGACGCTAGATCCTGTCTTAAACCGCCTTCGAAGGTTTTTTATCTTATACAGCGTGTCTACAGCTGAGGTGCCAATTCACGATAATTCAATCCACTTTAATTTCAGATTTTTAAATGGAACACCCTGTATATTTTGTGACCGTATGATAGCTCATTCACTGTTCTTTAATAATTATTAAGCATGTCCTATACCTATGTTTTGTAATTTCTAAAATATTAACGTTTTTCGATAAATAATGCTTTTTTATGAGAAAAATTATTGTAGTTAGCCCTAAATGTAAAATAGTTAAAAATAGTGGCATTTAAATAATGTTTGCTAATAAAAAATTAGTTAAACATTTGTTTAATAGAACTCAATAAATAACACCAAAAAATAAATGAGAAGAAAATACAAAAGGTTAAAGATTATTTTCAATGTAACCTCCATTTTTGATGATGCACTGCCTAATTCTTCTTTCAAAAGAACTGTTTACTTTTACAAGAGTGTCATTATCAATGTTTCGGATAACATCTGTGATCTGTGATTTCTTACTATAGCACTGTAATGTGCCGGCGCTCCATCATGTTGCAAATACATTTTCCTTACAGTATTTAGCGGCAAATCGTCCATGTATTCTTCTAAATCACTTTGTAGAAATTCTAAGTAGATTTCGCCATTAACGTTTCTGTTAAAGAAATAAGGTCCAAGTATCTTATTCCCTACAATACATGCCCAGACATTTAATGACCATCTATGTTGGGTGTCTATCGGGATTAAAAAGTGCGGCTGCTGCGTTTCATAATAATGAAAGTTGTGCCTATTGACATATCCATTTTTGTGAAATGTAGCTTCGTCAGAAAAAAAGCACATAATTAAAGAAATTTTCTCCTTCCATAATTTCATTGTTTGCCCATTCACAAAACTGCAAGCGATTATATTTGCCATCTTCGTCCAATTCTTGCACTAACTGGACATGGTACGGATGAAATTTATTTTTCCGAATAAGTCTGTTAGCTGCAGACTTAGTGATACATAATCGCTGTTCTATTTGGCGGCAAGATATGTGAGGATTTTCTACGAGGCTTTGAAAAACTAAAAGTTCATTTTCTTCACTCGTTCCTGTTCTTCGCCTTTCCCTTTTAATGTATTTAATACAGCCTGTCGCATTAAATCTATCCCGTATTTTTCTAAAAACGCGTTCATCAGGGTGACGCGCGTTACGATATTTTTGAGCATACAACCCAGCAGCTAGTAAACAATTTTTATCGCTTTCACCTAAAGTGTATACCATATTCACCATTTCTTTCTTTGTGTATTTCATTTTTTGAAATTGAATCACAATCTTCCAATTCTGTTGTGTATTTATGACAGCTCTTTACTGATAAGTGTCATTTAACAGTAATTATTTTGTTTATGGCTTCTATGATCAGCCTACTACATTATTTTCCTCATAAAAAAGCATTATTTAACGAGAAACGTTAATATCTTAGAAATTACAAAACATAGGTATAGGACATGCTTAATAATTATTAAAGAACAATGAATGAGCTATCATACAGTCACAAAATATACAGGGTGTTCCATTTAAAAATCTGAAATTAAAGTGGATTGAATTATCGTGAATTGGAACCTCAGCTGTAGACACGCTGTATAAGATAAAAAACCTTCGAAGGCGGTTTAAGACAGGATCTAGTATGAAGCTATTAAATTTAATTAAAATCTGTCGACTTCAAGTGAAGGTTGCATATGTGATTTTTTTTATAAAATTGCAAATATTTCGAAAACTATCAACTTTAAGTATAGGAAGTATTGAACAAACTTACATTAAAATTTTACATTCTACACGAATATTAAATAATATATAGGCTGTTCCATTTAAAATAACAAAGTAAGATACCGTATCGTAAAAACAGAACAGCCTGTAGAGTTGAAAATTGTACATATGAATCTGAATAAATTTTGTTTTATGAACTTCCTTCGTAACCTAACCATTAATGAGATATGAAGCACCGCGTCTAACGTGGGACACCCTGTATAAATTGCAATTGGATATTACGAAGAATAGCATACGCCACTGCATTGATTAAAATGTGCCAATGACTGTCAACTAAAAACGAAAAATACGAAAATTGGTTTCTGCGCATTGATGACCATCAGAGTTCTCAAATGAAATGACATATATCTATCATTCTTTTATTTATTTACTTATTGTTGAAGAATACATTGTGGACTCACATAATTCCTGGCATTATAAAGATTTTACTATGATAATCATCTTTGTCATTAAGTCGTTTCAGAAATGTTCATATTTCGAGGTAAGCGCAAAAATTTCTTGGCCTGACATAGATGTAGGTATCGCAACGGGCCAAAATTTTGGTAACACATTGGTTCAAGTCTTAGTAGCCTTGGAAAAAACAAAACTGGATTTTATGTCAATTAGTTTTCTTATAACTCTCTCTCGTTCATCACAATGCCAAAAGTCATGAAATTTATTCGCTGAACTCCAAGGCTGAAACCAGTCATTATTGATGACGTATACGAATTTCTTTCAACAGTGTATATAAAAATTTTTCAGCATGGGAGAGTCCATCATCAGTTTTCAATACCAAGAAAAGAACATCGCATTTTATACATTCCCATGCTGTTAAAAGTTAGGGTCGTAAGTGCTAATTTAATTACATTAAGGAACGCCTTGATGTTTTTCTAATTCATTAGAGTGCGTGTGTGTTAATTCAACGACAATATCGATAACTCAATATGTCGAAGAAGAAAAAATACAATCTGGGAATGATTGACGACCTTTTGATATGCGGAAAAAATCTCGCAATTACGGTTCTAAGAAAAATAACGATTTGTTTCGTTCACTTTCTGTATCGAAATTGATTTCGAGTTCGTAGAATACATGCGGCGCGGCGCGCAGAGGTTAATGTAATAAAGAAATATGCAGAGAACGCCGTTTGTATATATCTTAATGATATGTTAATGTTTCTGCGAAACATAAACACACATTGTAAGTTTAATGTGTATAAATGCGAAATGCTAATGATACTTTTGGTTATTTTTTTTTTCGAAAATTTATGTGCTTCCATAATTTCTCTTTTAATTATGCAAAGATATTAGTTATGGCTATTAATAAAATTAGTATTGGTATCGTGCCCCGTGCTTATCGACATGCAAACATAAATTTCAAAATTTGTACCTCAGTAATGCTTTGTGTCCTCAGTCCTCGGTGTTAATAAAATATTATTACTTAAATGTTACAGTTTTGACAGTTTATCGCTCGATTATCTTTATCTAATCAAAACTGTTTTCAGATTTTCTGTATGTTACAAATTTTTTATTAGAAAAATATTAAAAGAAGTAATAAATAGTGGATACGAATTGTTGGACTTCATGGTGCATATTGTTTTAAGAATCGTGTTGTTTGTTTGTTTTTTTTTTAACATTTTATTTGGAAATATAATTTTATTTTTTTGATGAGATTGGTAATTTTTGGAAAGAAGATTCCATAAGTAAGGATGTATGTATCTATTATAGATGTGCACGTTATGTTATAATAGGATGGAATATTGTATTCCAGAAATATTTTGGGAAATGGAATTGATATAGCTGATTCTGGTGGGCGCGGAATATATAATGTTATTTTGCTGTAACAATAGACCCGAAAACCCCATAATTTAAATGACATAAAATGACAAAAAGAAAGTTAATTTGATATAAATAATAAATTTGTGGAGCAGGATGTTGTGCCAGACCTTATCGAAGGCTCGACTTACATGAAGAAATGCCGCTATACGATTTTTTCCTCAAAGGCTACTCAACAAAAAATAGCACTTCCACACACGTTGTACATCATTCATACTTAAGTCAAAGATATTTCACTGTAAAATTTAGACATGAAACAACTACGTTTCCCAGTTCGTTCAAGGGTCCCACAGGGTAGTGTTCTCGGACCTCTGCTATACCTTCTACTTACATCTGATTTGTCCACCAGTGACCAGACAATCATAGCTTCATTTGCTGACAACAAAGCCATTTTAGTAAAACACCATTGCTGCAGTTTATTTCCAACAAAACCTTGACAAACTACAAGATTGAACAAGAGTATGGAGGATAAAAATTAATGAGACAAAGTCAATTCGGGTAACATTTACAAAATGCAGGGCAGAAACCCCAACCCAATGGTCAATATCTACCCCAAGTCGAAAGTGTGTAGTAAAGCTGTCACTAAATAACAAGTTACTACTTTATAAAGTTGCATTTTATAAAATATAGGCATTTTAGAAATGTTGCTCCTTGGTTTATACCGAACTGTGAAATTCGAGAAGAAGAAGTTAAAACCGTCAACAAGGAATTAGTGAATACAGTGCTTAAAAAGATCTGAATTCCATTCAAATTTCCTAGCAGTAAACCTACTTGAAAACAGTGAAGAAACCAATAGATTGAAAAGACAGAATTATCTAACAACCTTAGTCATAAAGTATAGTACGTTCGTAAATTCGGAGGAGTAATTTAAAATTCTCACTTAAAAAATTCGCTCGCTGATTGGCTACTTGCGAGACACGTTTACACAATGTAAATTAGTGTATTCGCAACCATGCATTACGTTTTCTTATTTTTTTATTTATTTTAAAAATTTTAATTTTAAATTTAAAAAAAATTATAGTCCATTTTTTTGTTTATACAGGGTGTAACATTAGTGCGATATTCTTCGATATCTCCGTTGTTATGCAAAATACAAAAAATATTTCAAGACAAAAGTTTTTTGAATTTATGGTCTCCACCACCTAAAATTATTTTCAGTTATACGGAGTGTTTCGTTTGTGCGCAACCACGAACATCTTTAAAATTTTAAATAGAACACCCTATATATTATTACATTTTTGAATTCCCTGAGCAATTCTAATATAAGTTCGTATAAGATAATATTTGTCTATGTCTATTCGTTTTTAAGATATTTGCATTTATTCAGAAATGTTCAAAGCTGACAGTCTTCGGCAAAACGCCTATAGTTCAATAACGAAATACAGCAAGATCATGAAATTTTATGCAACGCTAAAGGGATCTTTAGTGATATTAGTAAAACCATTAGAAATTCGATATGTAACACAACATACTTAATAAACCTTCTTCTTTTTGAAACAATCTAAATGCGGAAAACTTATTTTTTTTTAATGGAAGTGCTATATTTTTATGCATTAGTCGAAAGCAAAATTTAATTGTCTATTAATTTGAATAAGCAACATATGTAGTTAAAATTAATAATTTTCGAGATATTGATGTATTTTTTAATTTTTGTACATTGTCATCCCTCCTGAGAACCATAAAAGTAATTTTTAAATGTTTTTTAAGCTGATAAACTACGAACTAATAAATAGAATATGCTGTAAATAAGAAGATACACCAAGTTTTACATTTCAAAGTATTATAATACAGTGAAACCTGTGTTAACGGCCACTTGTCTAAAGCGGCCACCTGAGGTAACGGACAGGTTCAAAATTCCCCGAACCGACTATAAGGAAATTGCCATATATAAATACCCGTTATTTACGGCCACCCTTATAAAACGGCCTCGGCCAAACAAAACCAAATTTTTACGGCCTATCTTCATAGAAATTTACCTGCCGATATCGGCCGGCCTATTTATGATGTATCTTTATTGATGAAAATACCCAATATTATTTCTGATTTATTTCGTCAAATTATTCGTCGCGCGCCTATGACCAAGCCCACAAAAAAATTGATATGTGTCCGAGTGTCCGGGCTCTATTGATTAGTTTAAAGTTGTCTCCTTATTCGAAAGGTTCTTAATTAAGTATGTCGCTAAAAAGAAAACGTTTGTCGCTAAAAGACAAAATAAATATAATAGCGGAAAGTGAAAAGTATGCGTTAAGTTCGCGAAAG
>JAFFZR010027878.1:0-17265 GCA_018397195.1 Lethrus apterus | reverse complement strand
CACCCCCCCCCCTCAGAAATGCAACCCAACCCATCTTTTCTATCATTGTAGACGATTCAATTTAGAATGGATTTTCTCAACTTCACTTGGAATTTTCTTCTTCTTATTTCCAACTTTTTTCTCTCACCATGAATTAATTATTTTTCAAATTTTTTGTTCTGCATTCTGCCCCCCCCCCCCTCAGAAATGCAACCCAACCCAACTTTTACAATTTCAATTTCTGTATAATTTTTCTAAACTTCACTTGGAATTTTCTTATTCTTATTTCCAACTTTTTTGTCTCACCACGACTTAATTATTTTTCAATTATGTACACGTTTTCTTACAATTTTTTGTTCTGCGTGATCTGTGAAAATAACAAATAATTTCCAGAAAAAAAAAATTAAAATGCGACCTAAAAAGTTCTTGGAATTCAAAATATTACTTTTCATTTAAAAAATACATTCACCTGAAGATAGAAAAAGAAAGCTATAATTGAGACACAAAAAAAATAGAAAAACAAAAAGAATTGCATTAAAAAGTGAAAAATCATTAAAATTTGTTTGGGCTTAGGTGTATGAAATTGAAAGTAATTTTTATTTTATTTTTCATTTTTTTAAATTTTATTTTACCCCTTTGTTCTGCCACTACAACAGTTCGAACCTAATTACATGCTGTCTTTGGGTTTCCAACATTTTTCAAGAACAAAGGAAAAGAGCTGAAATTCTAGAATTAAATTGATGGGGTTCCAAATTTTTCAAATAAAAAGTAATCCGCTGTTTTTTTATTATTATTTTAATATTTATTTTAACATCAATACCTCCATCACTGCTGCGATTTTACCCTTTCTTCCTTTATGGTTTTTCTTATGATGAATTAACTTAGCAATCATAAAAATGATCGCAGAATGCCTTTTTGACTCAAAGTGACGTCCGTCATAAATTTTTAATGACTAGATTCAGCAACAAGTTACAGGAAGTTGCTGGTCGTACCATCGCATCAAATTTACTTACGATTCTTTTTTTTTATTTTTAGCAAAAAAATCCTATCAAGAGCAGTAAATGTACTGTGCGTTTTCTTTCTTATTTATTTCTTTTTTTGTATTATTTCTGGATTTTTGAAATACTATTTTTCACAAGAATATAATCCTATACTACTAATCTTATACTAAACCATATAGCGTGTCACTTCAAATCGAGGATAAAAGAACCTTTCAGGAAATCATTGAATAATATATACTGTCTTCAACTACAAAAAGGCTGCCACGCAGTATGTAAATATTCGACAAAATGTCAAGGGGGCGGCGGGGGGGGGGGCGTTAAAACGAATGTAACTTAACTTCTAAGGTTCTAAGATTATATTTAAAAAAGTTTTTTTTTTGTTTAATTATTAATATAATTAATTTTTAAAATAAAAATTTGGTTAGAAAACTATATAAGGATTTATACCTCAGTTTTTCTAAAAATTAATCGAAATCCAAATTTTTAATAGAAATAAACCCGGAGTGGCCTAGCTGGTTGGATCGTGATGTCACAATTAAAGGTCCTCTAGAGGTATGGGCGAACTTCTAGACTCTCAAGCTCTTTCACAAAAATAGAAAGCCCTCATCTACGTTTAGCGGATGTACAATGGACCTTTAGGCCTACGTGCTGCGGATTCCTTGGAATCTGCCCGCGTTTCAATAAAAAAGAATTAAAAAAAATAATTATGGAATTACGGTACATGCATTGACGAATGAACAATCACATAGTTCTTTATTTTCTCAAACAATTTTTTAAACCCATATTTTCCAAAGCCCATTTCTTCAACTCAACAAATTTTAGTTTTGTATTTTTAAATGTGAATATGCCCTGCTGTATACGAATAAAAAGATCCCTTTTATATGAAAGCATAAATCGTTATTTCCATAACGTACGGCCCTATATGGATAACAGCACATTATGGCAGATTTAACTTCATATCCTACTCTCCTACTGATATACACACTTCATAATTCTTCCCGAACGATATTTATCATTTTAACGACCAAACCGCGATATTTAACAAATACGTGAAAATATTTCAAAAAGATTCGACTCGCGTTGAACGCAAACACAAACACAGAGGCGCGCAAGCAGCCCAAGCGAATAGTTAATAATTTATAATAACTGTATTTCTCAAGAGCGCTGTTCTATTTTCTCTCCAACTGTACCTGAGTTACTCCGTGGTTCTTTACTAGTAAGAAAAGTAAACTCGGGACCAGTTTCAAATGAATTATGAGCCTGCAACTCGCAACTTCTCTAATGTAAGTCTATAACGTTGTGAGGATTTTGTCAGGATTTCCGTGGACTAAAATTATGAACTGAAATGCACGTCATCATGTAAATTAAGGTGTTTTATTTGTGGGTTTGATGGGAAATCTACGTGCTAAACTTTAATACAGTTCAATTATCTTCCCATTAAGTTCTCTTTAATACAACTTTTCTGCCTCGCCTAATCATGACGAGGGTTAAACGTTAAGGCAACGCCGCTGCGCTGGTAGAATACGAAGTTAGCTCCGATTTCCAAGAGTATCAACCCTTATATCTACAACGTTACTAGAATACATATTTTTTTTACACAACAATGGTTTATATACGGAAATTATCTACTTGTTGTTTAGAACAAATTGGTTTAGTTATTGATTCTGTGGAAAATTCACGTCGTTCCGAACCGCAAGTAATTTCCATATGTGTTTGTGATTCAAATTTTGAAACACAAGGCGTGTTCAACTATGCGTTAAGTGCACTTTATCAGTGAATATTTGAACTTGATGTTACTATCCTTTATTGCTGGGGAATTTGTAGTAATTGTATCGCGTCGTAAGGCAATAATGGGTGCATTCTGGAGCATTAACTTGTGCATAATGAAGCCACCGCTTCGTTTACATACACATTCTCATTGTGTCTCATTTTTGTTAAATTTTATTTTGTATTTAATGTGAATCTGAGGAGAATTTTATTATTTTGGGATTGTTTGATCCAATAAAAATGCAAATATTCAATTTATGGGGATTTTTGTGGAAACGTTTTCAAAATTCAAAACAAATTCTCCCAATTTCCCATATTATCATAATTTCGAGATTAAAAAGTGTTAATTAATTCAAATCCACAAATTTCCGATAAAAAACGACTAATAATACTCAATGTCATAAAACATAAATAAATCGAACAAAATAATATACAATCTTAAATTGATACCCAAAGAATTCAAGCAGCGAAAGATTAATGGCAACACCGATTGTCAATAAATGCAAGGAATTTATTACAAAATAACAAAAATATATCGCTGTAAGTTTTAATTAATATTAAACATTAATGAAAATGAGAAAGAAAACGGCGTTTCATTTTCATGTTAACTTCAGTAAAACATCGGAAGATTCTTTTATGAATTTCGATTATTAATCAAAAAAATCAAGAAAATCCCATCATGATTTTTGGGTTTCATTTCCATCTCATGGTGACAATTTCTAATCTTTGATACGAAAAAATCTTTGACTTTGTTTATTTTTTTCTTTAGAAATTCCTTGCTTAAATGCCTAAAATCAGTTCCAAAAATCATATTCATTAAACCTTTAATTCAAAATTCTTTAACCTTTTTCGTTATTTTTCCAATTTTTATTTCCAAAATTTTCATTTAAATCATATTGATTTTCTATCCTACTTGACGTAGACTTTCAAAGCTGAGTCTGAGTCTAGTGATTTTTTGATGATTTAATCCCCTCATCAGTTAATGGGTTAAAGGTTACTGTTTAGTTTAAATCTCAGGTGGTCTTTTCTCGATTTTTGGTTATAAAATTATTTCCAATTTTCTTTTCCATTTTTGATTGATTTTACCCCAGATTTTCAAAACAGTTTTCCGGTATGTTTGATTCTGGTGATTTTTGGTGATTTCAATTGCAAACAGACAGAATATTTTTGATGTTTCTTGGTGGAAGGAACATGCTTAACTTAAAAAAAATGTTTTAATGAAATTTTTACGATGTGTAATTAAGTTTCAATTTTCCCATACAAATTTTGTGAATTCCTCATCACTTGTAATTTGTAAATTTCCCAGTCGTTGATAAAATATAAACAAAAAAAATTGTCGATTTGTTACATGTATATTTATTTCCGCGTCTGCGTCTGTCCGAAACATTCGTAAAATATTTTTCAACAATTTTTTATCCTGTTAAATTGGTAATAATTATCGACAAAGTACGAGAAAAAAGGGCAAAATCAAACGTCCGGCGCGACGCTAATGACTTTATTGGCATAATTTAATGCCGGAACAGAACTGACGATAAATGGATTTAAATTCGCGGCAATTAGAGGGAATCAATTTGAAAATTTAATCATTTTGTGTTTTCATTGACGTAAATTATTTCAAAAATTAAATGGATTTTATTTCACATCGATGAATTAAAGGTATGGGTTTTTTAAAAAATTCTATGCAACGAATAAATTTATTTGAAAAATAATAAAATTTATAATGAAAAATTATTTTATTGTTTAAGCGAAATACGTAAATTTAAAACAAAAATTATAAAAAAAAAATGTAAGTTTCACCATTTTGTGATTTCATTTTATTACCAACTGCAATATTTCCAAAATTTTCAAAATTTGAAACTTAAAATCTTAACGTTTAAAATATATAATAATAAGAAAAAAATTTAAAACATTGTTGTCTCCACAAATTATAATTTTTTTGTTTAATTAAAAACGAAAATAGTAAAAGAAAAATGATTTCAAAGAGAAATGCTAATTATGTATTTCGCCTTCAAATTTTTCCGCGTCAAAGTTAATGCACTACAAACTACATAAAAGATTTCGTGATGTACTTACGAAAAACGAAATTGCGAGTTCAAAATGCACTTACAAACTCTACATTTCCGAAGAAACTCGCCCCCGCCCTCGTCTTGCAATAACGACAAACGTCCCAGCATATAACAAAATAACCGCAAAATTCTCTTTTTACGGTTTAAAAGTTTACAGCCCGTAAGCCAGACAATAGTTCCTCGAGGTTTTTAAGCTAATGTTGCATGACATGTAAGGGAGTTTTGAGAAGAAAGCTGGGCACGCGACGCGCTCGAAACATTACCTTTTGGTTGAATGAGCGCGCATAGTTTCTAACAGTTGCTTATAACTTCATGATCCAGGTTTTCCCGAACGTTCCCATTTCGATTCGAGCTTACACGTTTGTTCGGTCGACGATTATACGTGATTGTTAAACGCGCGTAAAAGCTTTCTTATTTCCGTTAAAGCTCACGTTATTATTCCACGTTTATCATTTATCTATTAAATAAATAAATATATAAATAAATAAATAAATAAATAAATAGTCAGAGAGACATGGGCGAGTAAACACGTGTTCTGTCGTCTCCTTAATAAAGTTCAATTTTTAATTTATTAAATTGGTTAATCTTGAGTTGTGACTATTGTATGTTTAGATTAGGTAATTTTTAGGTTAAGAATTAAATAATAAGGGTCCACAAGGAAGAACAGGGAGCTGTTTTTGCAGCAAAACTGATGTGGCATCCTTTTGGTTTTTTTTTTCCTGTACTTTTTATATATGTATTTTGTATTCTTTCTTGGAACCAATAAATGATATTATTATTATTATTTTCTGTATCAACAACTATATACAGATTTTAGGAATAAACATAAAATCCTTGTCAAAATCGAAACTTACAAAAACGAATTGATGTAAAAATTGATGAAATCCAATACAGAGTGTTTGAAATCGAAGAACGATGAAAACGGAAATGTGTTTCCTTTCTTTCTTTTTTTTTGTAGAAGAAGATTATTCAAACTCGACGTAAAATTCATCTTGAAAAATTGCACTGTGCAGAGGAAAATTGAAAATATTTCCTTGATGGACGTTACTTCCCTTCAATATGTAAATCTCGTAAAACGTCCATCTCGAAAAAATCCACTGGGAAAACAAATTCAAACATTTGTTTTATTTGAAATCCTTCAGAGATTTGCCGGGGGGGGGGATATAGATGTGTAACAAAATATTTATCCATATCGTACAATTTTCAGTTTAAACGCTGAAAACAATGACACCTACAAGAAGTCTCGTTAAAACACGTTTTGTTTGAATGGCAAACACTATCCAATTACGTAGTGCGAATATCTCACAAAACGTATAACATTACCGTTTATTAAAGTAAATATGTTAACGCTTAAAAGGAATATGACAGAAAGTGTATTAAATCACATTAGCCTGCGTGTTTACAAATTTCAAAGTACAATAATAATTTCATAGATGGAACAGGATTAAACGGGCGAAATTTAATAGCTTTTGACAATGGGTGAACTTGTTCAAGGCACTTTGTAAAGCTTAATATAATAACGTTTGCATTAATAATTTAATATCGGATGGTGTTACTTTCAAAAGATGTAGGAATTAATTTAAGCTTCAACTACAATTAGTGTTAATTGTTCGTAAATAGCTCCCAAAAAAAGGAAATTTTTTACAACGTAAATAATTTATTGCATACATAGATGGCCGCCTATGGTTCAAATCTATAAACGTTTTTTATACATAATTTTGCGATATGGTTTTCTTTAGAATTTTTCCAAACACAAATTCGCAAAAACGATGGTTCTACTGATAACAGACACTTTTCTACATATTGCCAACAGATGTCGGTGTTGCCAGCATTTCTATTTTATTGTTTTCTGTAGCTCCATCTCTGTAGCACATTGGAAAAGTATCTCCACTTTTAGTAACCACTCTGTATTTGTATTCATTAACATAAAACTGCCATTTTTGCGGACTTATAATTTGTAATATCATTTTTAATTTATAATATTTACTTTAAACTCACTGTATTGACTTGTTCCAGATTTTTCTGATGAATAAAAAAGAAACAGAAAAGAAAATATGTGCGATAACAGAAAAAGCTAGCAAGAAATGCAAGCAAGTAGGATACGGTAAGGCAACAATAATAGCCAGACAAATGAAAAACCTAATCCTCAACGGTGACCCAACCCAAACACCTATCAGCAAAATCCTTTATTTAAATTTACGGTAAAGAGGAAAACAACTGAATAAAATGAAATAATAATAATAGTAATAAGCCTATATTGAGTAAATTATGAACAAATATAAGTGGGGCTCAACAAAAAGTAAAAAATATAGAAATTTAGTTTACTTTTTTTAATTAAATGAAATAAAATATACAAAAAATTATAAATGAATCAATAATAGAGCTTAAAATAGCAAAATAACCAAAAATATGATGACCATAAAATGTCAATCAGTATTCAATATGAAAATTTTTTTTTTAAATGGGGCACTGAATTGAAAATAACTTTGCCATTAGGTCCGGCCTGGACATAATTAAATTCCGGGTTATTTTTAAGGAATGTTTTGTGAAACACAAAATTCACATTTGAATTGGGCACACTATTCGCCCTTAGAATTCTGTACAATCTGTATCAAAAAAAAAATCATTTTATACTTTAATGACTTTAATCCATAAATTATAAAAATTCAATAAAATGAATACAAACAAAAATTTTACAAAATAAAATAAAGTCTTCACTTACCTTTTGAATTTTAGTTAATCCGTGAAAAGTAGAATTTTACACATAACTGCACCCTCATTTTTGTACAAAGAAAAAGCGCGCACTGTCCAAAGTTTTGTTTGCATACAAAGTGACATAAATCATAACAAAACGCTTGGTATTATACGAGGCGTACGTAGGTAATCATTGTGCACATTGTGTGTCAAGCGGCAATATACCAGGTCAGGTCGTATTTGGAGAATGTATGTTTTATACTGAAATTTATCTAAGAAAATTGTATGATTTACCACTTTTTCGTGAATATTATTAGTTTTGGAAAATGTTCCAAGTTAAGGTTTCTGAAAACCAACAAAATTGAAATCCGCAAAAATGACGGTTCTATTTTTCGTATGATCTGATGGAATAATTTAAGTTGGGTTCACCTTGTATTTTTAAGTAAAAAATTAATTTCTTAATTTTGTTACATTTCTAATGTTTAACAATGAATGTTGTTTTTTTTTCTTGAAAACGTAGAATAAAGTCGAAACTAAAACCATATATCAAAATAAATGACTAAAATGTACATTGTGTGGGTATCACGTTGATTAATATTAATGTACGCGACAGACATATTTCAAAAGACATGTCTGTGTACACATATTTATTATCTTGGAATTCTTTTGTAAAATACATATGATGATATTTAAACTATGTCATTAAAGTAACAATTTGAAGAATTTTAAACGAATTCGATGTATTTTGAAGACACAAAACAGCAGCTGCTTTTATATCGATAGCCCATTTTCAATTTATTTACTGATTTGTAGCTGCAAGAATTGCTTGCCAACTGATGAAAAACAAATTAAATGTTCTTTTATTATTCATTGTGTGAAATCGACGCTAAATAGAACAGAAATAGAAATGATCATTTAACACAATTAACTGACATAAAACCCACACTAGAAAATGCAAATTCAAGCGCACCCTCACCAACCCCCCTTTTCATTGACCTACGGAGTATTTTATTTTGCGCACATTTCTTTGTAAACCTTTGAAACGTACGAATCCATTCAAATATTTAAATTATACAATAAAACCACATGCTACTAAAATACAAACATTTTATTTCTTTGCATAAAAAAATACAAATTTAAGGAATTTATTTAATACAGATTTACACGCCAAATACATAAACGTAAAAATAAGTGGAAGGAAAATTATACAGGAATGAATGCAGGTTCGCCATAATGCTCATAGATGGCACACAATTTTATCTTACTTTACTTTTTAAAATAAAAAAGTGAACAATTAAATTTTATAAAAAAAAAGTTACCAGAAAAATACAAAAACATAATTAATTAAACTTACACAAATTTAACATATTTAACACATAAATAAATTAATCTAGTTCGTAATATTTACTAAAATAAGGTAAAACACAATCTCTGATATCCTTGGCATTTCGATGAAGAAAATTATTTATATAAATCGTGCTCACACAATAAATTCCTTGTTTTGCTAATGGCACATATAGAGATAAATCCGTGACAGTTTTTGTATCCAATAGGCAATGTGTTGCATACACTGTATCAGTGAATGGTGGTCTAAAAATTACATATTAAGATTTATACAAAAATAAAAATGCAACATACTTAGCATCTATCACCATACCACCACCAGCTTCAATAACCCTAATAATAGGCTCCCTTTTACTTGCGACAACTATGGCTCTCATGTCATGAAATGCTCCATATCCCCTTCGATTAACTTCTTTCCGCCACCAATGTATTGCCTCAATTCTCATTTCAGTATCTTTATCTAATGGTATTTTAATATTTTCATATGATTTCGAATTACCATATTCAAAATTTTCTTCCTGCAACGAAACGTAGTGAATTTGCATAGAAAACATAAAACATACATCTAGTAACTTTCCAGCAGCTACAGATTTTTGAATGTAAGATGTGTGCAAAATCCATTTTCCTGCCGCCATTGACGAGAGCAATTTTTCATTGCGTAAAGGTTTAGTGCTTATAAGATGCGTACTAGCTGGGTCATAATTTGGGCATTCTGATACATAAGCGCCCAAATTTCGTAAATGTGTTGCAAATTCTAACTTCTCTTCTGCGTCGACACCAGATAACATGAAATGAGGTGTTTGTTTTTTCTGTTCGTTTTCTTGTGGAATATTTTCAGTTTCCATATAATCCCAACCAACTGTACCAGCTTGCGAGTCTTTAAGTTCGGCAGCTGCTATAAATTCAAAATTTATAACAGTAAAACGAAACAAAAATTATAGTCACCTTCCACCGGAACAGTCGATTGTCGTTTCTTCACACTTCGTCTAATATCTCCACTAGATGATAACATTTCTTGTAGCTGCAGCAATTTATTGTTAATAATGGCATTTTGTGGAGTTTCCTGCAGTTAAAAAATATATACATATATGACTGACTCATAGGAGCAAATCCACTCACTGGTGTTGTTTTTTGCACTGTAGACTTTGATTTCACTGAGTCACTTTCATCATCACTATCATTAAAATTAGGTTGGGGTATTTTATTTTCATTGGTTTGTGATTCCCTTCTTGGACATATCTTATCCCATAATTGCTGTTTAAGCTCAGACATTGGCTATAAATAAAAACATAAATCTCAAAAATAACTGTATACATTTTCACATTTCACAATTCACAATTATCTCACAATTCCTAATTATTAATGCTTACAGTGCTATTCCTTCTGGGATTATGATCAGGAATCCTTTTGATCCATTTCAACATCTCCTTCCTAAGATGTGGTGAAGGATTATCTCTTATAAAAGCACCATAAGGTGTATCAGGCGTGGCGATATCATTATTCCATTTTTTCGGCATCGGTGGTGTAATCGGCGGCGTACCAAGCATGTGATTCATACGAACCTCCTGCATTATTGTATTCACAGGTGTAATCTGACTGCAAACTTCCGGTGAATTCTCACCCGTCCGTGTCTTGTTCAACGGCGTGTACTCTAAAAACCCAGTCAATAATATCCAAAATAAAAAATCAATAAAATTACCCTTTATGATTGAATTTGGAAAATGTCGAGAATTTTTAGGTGTTGTTTCCTTTGCATCAACTGATGCATTTCTGGATACGTTGGAAAGTGTTCTTTCACCGTTTTCAGTAATATTAGTTGGTGTTGAGTTCAGTTTATCGAGTTTTGAAAATGAGGATGTGCCAAAAGCTTGTTTCATACTGTCAGTTATGCTATTTTCTGTCCGATTTGGAGCTAAAATTGTAATGAAATTATACAAAAATTACTTTAATATGTTTACCTTCTGAATCTCCAAGCAAATATTTCTCTTCAGATACGAAAGTGCCCATTTTAGCGCATTCTAATAACCAATCTTTATTTATAACAGGAAGGCCCCATTTAAGAGCCGCTACATATTTCTTGCCATTTGCTTCACGACTCAGTAAATGTGTAGATGCTAACATTTCATTTTTGGCAACCCTACATAATTGAGCTTGTGAAACACCGCCCAATTGCTCAACTAAATTTATCAAAAAAATCCTTTCGGTCCTAGTGTAACTACTCATGGTGACGACACAACCGTCAAGTGGATTCGTTTTTGGAATACTGAACGGTCTATGATAATACAAAATATCGATCAACTCGCCTTCATGATAACAATCGGAAATATAATAATCAGTTACGATTTCGCTGGCTGTATTTATTAATTCCGATCCAAAAGATGGAACAACAGCAAAGTCGGGGATGCCTTTGTACAGCTTAGGTACGATTTCGCCTCCGAATAATTCGATGGCCTCTTTTAATTCGATGTGTTGTTTTTCGCCAAAATTTGCTATTAAGAATTTTAAATTTGCAAAAATTAAATCCTGTGTTGTTTCTTCGGCAGATATAGATACCGAACTTGTATTATCTCGAATGGATTCTTTTGGTTGTGTTGTTTCGTTGTTTGGAATTTTGCTTGTATTGTCCATTTTCGTAAATTTACTATTGTTGTTGTTGAGAAGTTGAGCTAACGTGTCTTCCTGAGCTAAAAATATTATATGAATAAAACATCAACTATTTGTATAAACGTCAAAAAGTTTTTTTACAATGATGGCATGATTAGCAAACTCATGGCACATAGTGTTTACTAATTTGTTACTAATTTTTCCCTGTCATATCTTTAAACACAGAACCGTCCTTTTTGCGAACAAATCCTGTAACCAAGCATTTACTTACAAGACTGACTGGGTCTTAAATATTGCTGCAAAATATCATTTTCACCATCGTAATTCGGTTCAGCCGACATTGACACATCCTTCTCCGTAAAATGACTTGTACGAAGAAATTCCAACCCCTTCAAAGAAAAAACAAGAAACTTACATAGAAACCAAACGATAATAATCCGTACCTTTTTCGCAAGAGGTGATCCAAAATTACTGGGGCTCGTATTATTTACAAGGTAGTTTTCTTCAGGTACCGGCTCTTGTTGTTCCATACTGTCGATGAGCCACTTCAAAGTCACCAATGGAAAATAATAATTTTTCGATTCAATCAATTTCAATTCATAACAAGAACGATCGCCGACAATCACGTGAGTTATTCTATCTGATAAATCATCGTATCGAGTAGCACCGCTTACATTTAATATCTTACAGATTTTTTCACGTTGTTCTTGATTAAAACCCGCCAGATATATCTATAATTTTTTTTTTTAATAAAATTATTGATATACAAAATTTATATACATTCCATACAAGAAAAATAGAGTTAATAAGCTTCGGTTAAAATTTAAAATCTTTAGAAATAACAAATGTTTCCCATAATTTATGAAAACTTAACCGTTTGATTTCTTATCCTATTTAATTTATTCTTATTTGGAATGGAATATAATTAAATGCAATAACTCACACTACAGCCATCTAAAAAGGAACCACACGTTTTGGCACGTTTTAAATCAATTTTATCAACTAATTCGGTGAGTTCCTCAATGGAAGAACTTTTTCTCTTACGATGTGTTGTTTCAGTTGGAATATTAGTCACATTTACTGTTTCTTGCAACACACTTCTGTTTGTTGTGTTTGTAATATTAGATATGGCACTCATCGTGGAAAAATTCGGATCTATTACTTCACCGTCCTTTGTTGGCGTCGATGTTCCTTTTTTTACGGGATAGAAATATTCTGGCAGTGCATAACCCTTTTCTATACTATCGGTAATCCATTTAAACGTCACGCACTTTATGTGTTTTACTTTCCTGGCTGCTTTGTATTTTTCACTCGCAACACCTCTAGAAATAACCAATTAGTCACAGTTTTATACAAAATAAAATACTCACTCTTTACATACAAGAATATCTGTCGTTCCGACACGAAGTTCTCCAGTAAAGACACCCCCATTTGACACCACTAAATTTTCCAATTGTTTTCGTTCAGTTACTAAACCCGTACAACAAATTGTTAACTTATGAAAAGGCAAACAACGATATGTTTGATATTTCTCATCGTTGCAATGAATGTTTCTATTCAAGCTATCCGACCATACATTATCCAACCAGGACTTTAACATAATTTTCAAACCAGCTTCTGCTGCTTTCTAAGCAATAAAATTAATATAATATGTATGTTAATTATGAAAAAATCATAACTCACCATGTATTTTTCAGATTTAACGGTATCAGTTATTAGATGTGTATTTCCTGATAGTAAAGAATCGGAATATTGCCCGCCCATTGACTGTACTTTATGTTTTATTTCTTGCTTGACATTTTTTGTTAGATTCGAACATGTTACAAAACAATCGGACATAGCAACGTTAAAAATCGGCCACGGTAAATTCGGTATCGGACGGCCTTGTATCAAACGCGATAACAAACACCAAGGCCCCACTATCCTGCTACAATGAATCATTTTAAAAATTTAAAGCTACAACGTCTACAAAACGTACGTGCATTTTGTGTCTTTTATCGCATCGAAATATTTCCCTTCGAACTTTTCAAACACAAGAAAATCGGTCTTTTGCAAGTCGATAGTCTTGTAATTTTTCTCGCTGACCCAATCCAATTTCATCGAGTTTTGTCTGCAAGCCTAACTTTGATGTGAGAAATAGTCGATGTGAATTTCAAACTTACCTCGTAGGCCCCAATCATAAATTCCGAACATTCCGACTCGTTTGAATAATCTTGTGGTATCATAAAAATTATTCGGACTTTCTCCACGTCCATTTTAATCAAATTTGCGCCAAAACATATAACCTCTCAAGTTGACACGGAATGACAATTTTGTAAATTAGATCATGTATTATTCTAAATGAACTATTTTGTGTTTAAAGGACAACAATTAAAGTAAAATTGAAAATAATATTTATTAAAACGTTTAAATTTAACAAATGTGCACTACACAACTTAACCAACTAAACAAAAAAAAATACCTGGAATCACTAAACCGAACAATTTTGGGATTTTATCATTCAGGATATTTAGTTCATGGTTCATATATAATTTAATTAATTAAGTTGATAATTTTATTCATTTATTGTGTCGTTACATTATTTATTTAAAACATCCAATCAGAGCAGGCAATTCATCAATACCAACATAATTTTTGTACATTATTATTTAGCGCTTAAATAGTAATTTTCAAACGTCAAGTTTTTAAACATTATCTTTTAACTTTCTTTGTGTAAAAAAAATGATAGCTACGGTGATAAATCTTTTTTGTTATTATCACATATTTTTAAAATTTTTATATTTAAATTGTTGCATTGTTGCACTCCTTTCTAATTTTGTTCTGACATATTTGGTTACGCTTCTTTATCTTTTAATTATTTATAATAAGCGGAAATTAATTATTATTTCTTTAATTGTGTATAGGGAAAAATTATCAACATCGATTAATTATGTGCATATTTTATAGTAAAAGAAGAGATTTCTTGACACTTTTTTCTAATTTATTTCTTCAACAAAACTATAAAAAATAAATCTTGGGAAAATAAGTTACTTTCTATATTTGTTTTTTAATTTTTTTTTTTATTTGTGGTATTGTTATTAAAAGAGAAAGCGATAGACACAACATTTCAAGAAATTTTTAATTTACATTTAAATTTTGTAGCGCCGGGACAGGGACGGACTGTTATTGGATTTATTACATATCCTTTTTATTTACGTTATTAATTTTATTACATAACAACAGCAACAGCTACAGCAATATGTGGCCAATCTGTCCCTGCTTTGAAGTCAATTTCAACTGGAGAACATGCTCACCCTGAGTGAACTTTATGAGAGTATAAGGACCTTGAGTGTGTTTAAAGTCGAATAATTATAATAGATGGGAATTTACATTCAAAATCAAAACCTCGGCGGTTCTATTTTTTGTATTTCTGTGACGTGAAAACGTATTTAAAAAACGAAAAAAATAGATTCCCAAAAAAGTTCCAATATTTATCTTCATAAATAACTGATAATTATGTTTCTATGTGGTCCAATCTATTCAAATAAAAAAAATGCACTTGACAATAACTAAAGAAAGCATTCCGGTTACCGATTAAAATCATTAAAAAGTGATAAAACTGGTTCAAGAAACGGTAAACGGAGCGGCTTCAGTGATTTTAGACGGAGCCCCGTCGGACTTTCGCTCAATGTCAAAAATCCAATCATTTCCACCACCTCGACTTGTTCCGACCATTCATTTTAGATTGTATGCATATAAAAGCTTCGCGAAGATAGGAAGTTGCATCAGTCAGTCTTCGTTCTTCCAAGTTTGTGTTAAAGATGTTCAAGGTAAGAACGCACGCAAAGAAGTTAAAAAAATAAATAAAAACGTGAAATAAATTCATGTGATAAGCTCACATATGAATAAAAGCTCTGTGTTGATCGTTTTTTATTTTGCAGTTCGTAGTAATCAGTGCCGTACTTGTTGCTTCGTTGAAGCAAGTCCGTTCGGGAACTCTCCTAGGTGGTAAGTAATTTAATTTTTTTATTAATTCATTCGTTTGAATTTATTATACAAAAATAATAAGTTTGAATGTGACATAAATGTGACTAAGTTTATGATATGTCAAGTGACAGTTACTACAGCCACAGGAACCTAACCTAAAATGATGACATTTCATGAAGACAGACAAAGAGAGAGGAATTAAAATATAAATTCTTATCAAAACTTATTTGGAGTAATTATATTTGAATCATGAAGTTTGAGACTATCAAAATCACGTCATTTCCAACACATTTTTTATTGCAAATAGAAATTTCCTGCAAATAAACGAATCCTATAAATAATCCCATGTTATTGTTTTTTAATGGCTTCCGGAAGTACAAAACTTTCCCCACAACAAACCATTAATTGTCGCCAATTTATACCTCGACACGAGTTATTTGCGTTACACAATTAATTTCACCTTTCACTTAATCGAGGAGATTAAAAAAAAATATTACTTTCAAATAGAAATTCATTGATTCTATAATTAAAAATCGTAATTAATTTGTCCGTTAAAGAAAGTTGTTTACAACAGGAAATTTCTGTAAAAAAAAAATAGTTTAATTTAATTTTACTAATTATTGAATTTTTCATAGCTCATAGCTTGGGAGGTTTTGGAGGTGATAGCTACGGAGGTGATAGCTATCATGGAGGTGCAAGTCTAGCAGGTTTATCATCGGGAGGATATGGGGGATTCAACGCTGGTTTAGACGCACATTCTGCCTTAGCTAGTTTGGATTCGGGTTCTGCAGGCTTACAACAAAGCGGAGGTGATGGAGGTGGTGATTATCACGGAGGTGTCAGTGTGGTCGGAGGTGGATCATCCCAACAAGGGCAAACGTTTGACTTAACTGGCGGTCATAGTAAGTCCAAATTCAAAACAATTAAAAAAAACCCTAACCCAACATCAATAAATGCTCTATATATCCATATTTATAAAGGTGGCAAGGAAGGGCAACTTTTCGGTGGAAGTTTCATTTCGGCCGGATCCGGAAAAGATGGAGAAGATGACTCTTCCGGTGGATATGGAGCGGCTCTCGCTGGACACGACGGCGGACTTGGAGCATATTCCGGTCTGTCCAGTTACGATGCGGGACATGGTGGTGACAGTGGAGAAGTCAGCAGCGTACTGACGTCCAGTTTCAATGAAGGAAGCCTCGGTGGTCATTCTTATGGAGGAGGATATCATTAAACTATGACTGTAACGTTCCTTTACAAACGGGGGCAGTTTAGCTTTATGAATCCTCATTTTCGTTAATGTATATATTTTGTTATTGTTGTTGTTTTTTTTTTGTTACGTGTTTTCTAATAAAAACGTATTTAAATTTATTATCTTTTGTTATTAAAATTGTTAAATTTGTATACCCAGGGTTGATTGGTTTTGGTTTGGGTTTAAAATTATTAAAATTCATTCAGTTTCGAACCCAACGGATCGATCCCAAAATAAATCCCTCAAATTATATGGCTGGATTTGGTTCTATGGCAATTGAGTTAGTTGAGCTCATTAACATTAACATGAATATTAAACTCAACTTAATGACAAAAAAAAATGAAAAATAACTCAAACAACTCAAACAATCGTAAAGTAAATGTTCCCAATCCTACTTATTAAATCCCCAAAGTATTAAAAAAATAGTCTATTACTTCTTTATCTTTTCGAACGATTTTATTCAAACGAGCCCCAAATCCAACTTTCCTTTTCGCGTCGCCAACAAAAGAAGAACTAATCAAATCCAACTTGGAATCAAAATGAAACACCAGAAATATGTGTATTTTTATTTTTATTTTAAATATCAAATACTGTT
>JAFFZR010027877.1:0-17280 GCA_018397195.1 Lethrus apterus | reverse complement strand
TGTTAATCTTTGCATTCATGCAGAAGGCGGTATATTCGAACATTTGTTGTGAATTTTTTTCGTTGATTTGATTAAAATTTCTAGTTCGTGTTGAGGGTTATTAATTTTTTCTGCCTAAACTATGAGAAATGACGAAATGGAGCAAGAGAGAAGAAATGTAGGTAACATATGTGTCTATCAGCAGAAAAAGTTTCAAAAGTATTCATCAAAAAAGTATGAGCTTCTTAAGATGTGGATGACCATTTTTTGACCACTTACAAAACAGGCAGAAGAGAAAATAACATGCCAAATAATGCTTTCTTTCAGTACAAATCCACATACCAAATTTGGTCCCAATCGCGAAAAGCGTTATAAAGTTTTCTCGAAAAAACGATTTCTTTTGAGGAAATTTGTATCCCTCTAGCGGCTAAACGAAGCAACTTTGAATAGAGGTAAGTTGGGTTAAATCGTTTTATTTTGGCCTCAGGAATATGTGTTATTATTTTGTACAGACCTTTCGGGGACACGCCGTATAGATATATTTACAATAAAGGTTGTATGTTTCATTTTCTTGTAAGAAATGTTGCAAGATTGCAAGAATATGGATTCTCGACGTTAGATTATCGTGTGCAGGGTTCTTCAATAATATTTTCCTCAGTGGAACCGTTTTATTATTTCTTTTATCAATATATTCTTTCATAAATTCCTGTCTTTATTGCAGCCCCATCTTAACCTCGTAAATTGTTAATTTTGTTAAACAAATTTAAAATTATCGTTTCTATTCCTCGTGAGTTTAAAACTTTTATTGTAAAAAAAAAATTTAATTAAATTATTATCTCCATTATAACTTATCGTATAATAATGGAAACTCACGTTTTAAAGTATCTTATCTAGTATCTACAGTTAAAGAGAAACATTTCGATATTAGCACTTCCTTCACTATTTTCTCTAAAATGTTTTGTCAGATAATTCAGTTTGAATTGATTGTTTCATTACACCATGCATCACAAAAATTTGTCCATTCAATATTTTTGAATAACATAGCCGGCGACTTCGTAATTTTGACCTGTTTTTGTTTTACACCAATACACTTCTAAATGATCTTCTTGTGGCCGAATCTTTGGAAAAATTTGACATATAATTTATGTTAATCAAGCGAGGAGGCATCATTGCCATAAAATTCAATGTGAGTAAGTTTGACTGATTCTGTGTGTTAAAGCAGGATTTATTTTTTGATAGGTTTTTGTGTCGCAGTTTCCTCGTTGTTTCGATCCACTAACGTCGTTTGCTTTCTTCAACAGTAACTTGATGCTGATGATACAACACAACTAACTTTTGACAGTTTTATTGTCTCATTTTCTATTATACTTATCTTTTATTCAAACAAGAATTTGACACTAATAATTATTTTCTATTCATTTTTGTGGACGCTTAAAGTTGTGTTTTTCGAAAGGAAATACCACACTTTCTGTAATAAAACCTTACAGCGCTGATGCAAAGATTTGTACAATTCATCTCAATGTAGCAAAGATTTAGTATTTATTTATTTACCTTATTAAGCGTTTCTCAACCTTAAATGATTTTCAAATTAATTTTCTTTGTTGCCACAGTGTAGCCCAAAATTCTTCACAAATAGCGTAATTACGCTACATACGGCCAACAATGCTCATCGCACAGTACTTATTCGTTCGGATCTCTCTCGAATATTCTAGAGATGCATCTATCTGAGGCATCTATAAATGCAAGCTGTGTTTCGCCATCACCATCACTGTACTTCGTGTTTCACTGACGTCTGACACGTTTGCCTTTATCAGTAACTCGCAATTGCAAAAGCATCTAATTTTATAGAACAGAACCATCGATAAATTTTTAATTGGGCGCAAACGATCCGATGATGTGAAGCATCGACAAGCGCACGCAGAAGAGCGCCGTAAAAGTTTAGATTCACGATAACTGAAGTAAACATTGAGGAGAGGAGAGGGTACTATTGAACTATATGGAAGCCAACAAGCTTAAACGGGATTTGCAAACAGTTCATAGCGAATATGTTAGTAAACCTCGAGAGGAAAAATTTGTTTTTAAAAAAGCTTTGTTTGTAAATGAAAAAGTTTTAATAGCTTCCTACAAAGTTGCTTATCAAATAGCCAGATGCAATAGCCGCACATCATCGGGGAAGAACTTATTCAGCCAGGTATAATTCAAATTATAGAAATTATGCTTGAAGATCATTTTGCCAAACAACTGGAGTTCATTCCTCTATCAAATGATACTGTTGCTCGTCGAATTGACGATATATCTGAAGATATACAGCATCAACTTTTATCAAAACTTCGTGACAGTTCTTTTCTATTCAGACGAATTGCCATTTAATTGTTTATGTTCGATTTTGCGATGGGGGAGTAAAGCTATTGTAAATTTGTTAAATCTTCAACTCCAAAAAACAAATAAATACACATATCTTAGACATGACAAGGTAAACGCCTTTTTTTTTAGAAAACTAGAATTATGAAATCAAAAAACTTAGAAAAAATTAAAGTTATCTTTAGACATGTATTCATTTATGAAGAAAATGTTGAGAATTTTAAATGCTTAACAGTTATTTTAGAACTCACTTCGTCATAGTTACGTGTTGAAAAAGATTTAAATTAATTACTCTGTGGTGATCTTATTGATAATAAAATAGCAATTAATTCTAAAACGAGTATTAATGTTGGGTAGGATTAAAGTATGGAATATTAAAGTAAAGCGAACTCAACCGGTTTTTTAAAAAACGCTGAAACGAGTCGATTTAATTTTTTAAAAATACACATTTATAATATGTTCGATTCACCTTCCGACTTTCATTTGTTTTGTGGTTATGATGTCATCACAATTTTTTTTTTTTGTACAAATATTTTTACTAAAAATCAAATAATTTGCATAAACATAAAAGTTAACTAAACAAGAATAATGACAAACACTCGAAAATTCATCGCGGTAGGTAATCATCCAAGACCGCAGTCACCTACCCTTTGATTTTGATCAAACAGCTTTTTAATGGCTTCATCACTATAAACATCAATAGGAAATGTATTTTGTAAACGTTTTATTGGTATTTGTAAATGGCAAATCAATATTGTTAATTGAATACGTTATTAAAATGATGATAATTCAGAAAAGTTATTTCTGTTACAGATTTTATAAAATGATACATTTTCCAAATTTATATAAATTATTCTTTAACTTTTGTTTTGAATTTTAAATTAAACAATAACTTCAATGACTTATATTTATTTAATTCAAAGCTCAAGATAAAATTCGCTTACCAGGCATTAACTTCGTCACAAATAAAGATAAATCAACTTTTCAGCCCAGATATAGATGATGAATAGAACATTTTGAAAAGTGGTACGTAGAAATCACTAATACTACAATAATCATTAAATAAATGAAATAAATTAACATTTATTTAAACTGAAAAAGGCTTAAAAATCTACTTTAGAACATTAACAAGTTTATGTGATTGCGGTTCTGAAAGCATCTAATGCCTCTACAGACTAAAGTGGCAGAGTGGTATCGCACCGCATCGTTGAAACATCCTTTCAATTAGCCTCGGATGTCATTTCGATGTTCTCTCTTTCTTGTGTAAGATTCAGCGAGTTTCGATCGAGTTAATCCCATAAATTTTTGATAGGGTTAATAAGGGTTTGTGCTACTAACTTTTTTCTTTTTTATAAAATTTGTTAATAGTGGTTTGGACTAATTGGAATCATTAATTTTTACTTTAAAAGGGCGACATAATATAAATTGCGAAATTATTTTTTACATTCCTTAATGTTTGAATTTTTGATGATTTAAAATAATTAATTAGACGAGCGAAAACAAATTTAACAATATTTTTTAATTGTTCCTGCTTTACTTTTAGATTTTTTTAAATTTCTCGCACTTAAGCGAGTTTGAAGGGGTAAGTGATATGATTTAAAAGATATTTATTACGATACAAACTATAGGAATGCTATATTTTGCCATAATTAACTTTTTTTTGTTTAAAATTGTCTGAAAATAAAAATTTAAAAATTCCGTACAGTTTTATGTTTTCCAATACGTACGAGTATTGTGAACGTGAAAAAATATTTCGTTTTTTAAACTTGTGTTTTATGGCATGCAGTTAAGTAGATCTTCTGCTCTATATTTACTAATTTCTAATAGACGATAAGTCTTAATGCAAAATGTCCTATAAATAAAATATATTTTTAATCCCAAAAGCCATTAAGTATGTTACTCTGAATATATTCACTAGTAAAACTAAAACTGTCTGCTATATTTAGATCATAAAGTAACTTTATCTAAATATATTCCATATTAATATTTTGCGTGCACGTAAACAAAATATATTTTGGTTAACACTCACTTTGCATTATCTATTTAAGTACCCATAATGGAAGGGAAATAATGAGGAAAATTTTCATTATATTGTGTTAAATATATTGCTTCCAAAATAGTTGTTTATATTGGTTGTATTGAAATTTATTCAAAATTGACAAGTCTATTATTTTATATTGTCTTTTATCGTCGTCGTTTTAAATTATTTTAAAAAATGATAAGGTCGTTCTTTAAATAACAATAATAATAATGACAGTTAAAAATGGTCGTGGCAACCAGAAGACCAGAATTTGTAATTTGATTTCGATCTGTGGAGGTGGCGTACCAGAGGGTTATTAGTTATTACATAAAATAAAATTTTGAATGTAAGAATTTTTTTTATTTATGATGACTTGTTCAATTTTCAAATTTTTTGCCAAGTTAAGTTAAAATAAGTAGGCACTTTACATATTTTAACAACAAATACAACAAAAATTTAAAACCTTGTAAAATTCATTGAACGAAAAACTACACGAAGACGACCGAAGACTACACACGAAAAAGTATTTAAAGGAGTTTATAAGGTTTTCTTGAAAAATATATTGTAGGCCTTATAGAAAACATTCTTAATAATATTCTTGGAGAAAATATGAAATTGTTCCCGAACTCTTAACTTTGTGGATTTTTCCCTACACTTTCGATTGAAAAATTGGACTAAAACAAAATTACAAATAAAGAAATATATACAGGCTGATTTTTTGAAAACGATCCGCCTGAGATATTTCAGAAACCAAAAGGAAATTAAAAATTTCCGAAAACAGGTCCTCTTATATGTCAAGGGGGAAACGGTTTGACCTATGATTCACACTTTTGACTTTTACCCCTGCGCCCCCACGAATACCTCCCAAAAAATTTTAAATGGAATGACCCATCGCGTGGTATCTCAAATGAAAGAGCAATCGATAGGCTTTACAGATGTGTTTGAATTTTTGAATTCTGATCATTACTTCCCGAGTTAGTGAACTTTGAATATTCAAACTTTCTTAATTTTTTATGTCACCTTGGAGATTAGTTGCTTAAAAAATACTGAAACAGGTGAAATTTCTTTGCAAGGACACATGTTTTGCCCCAAAATTTTGAAATAGCAATGGGTATCTACTCGGTTTGGAGCATTTCGTTTTTTGTTAGTTACATACCCGGTAAAAAAATGAAAAAGTTTGAATATTCAGAGCTCAATAACTCGGGAAGTAATGATCAGAATTCAAAAATTCAAACACATCTGTAAAGCCCATAGATTGCTCTTTCATTTGAGATACCACGCGATGGGTCATTCCATTAAAAATTTTTGGGGAGGTATTCGTGGGGGCGCAGGGGTAAACGTCAAAAGTGTGAATCATAGGTCAAACCGTTTCCCCCTTGACATAACTGGACCCTTTTTCGGAAATTTTTAATTTCCTTTTGGTTTCTGAAATATCTCAGGCGGATCGATTTCAAAAAATCACCTGTATATCAAAAATAGTAGGACACACTTTATTGCTTGGTGGTGGTTTCTACCTAAAAAAGAAGAAATTTCTAATTACTTGGCATATGAATTTCGAAACAATTTCAAAACGTCTCGAGATTAACAGCAAATATATTGGAATAAAATAATGAAACAAAGAGACATTTTAAGAATATTGAAATATTTTTCAATGTAGAAAAATAAAGTTTAAAATTTGATCATAATGTTTGTCTCTTTATTCTTGAACTTTCAATTATTAAAAAACTTCAGTTGTTATAAAATATAATTATTGCGACACACACATATTAAAATACTAAAATCAGCCATAATTTTGCACATATTTACAAAAACGCTTTCAACAATGAATGTTCTTTTATAAATTTCAACGAAAAGTTAAAACGCTTACATAACATAATACGACCATCTGTGAAAATGTAGACAGAAATATTAGCAAGCGGCGAACTTGTTCGTTATAGAGTAAATGTTAGAAAGATAAAAGTTCTTCCACCCCTGATGACATAAATAAAGGACAACTAAGAAATTCAAAAGCCTTAACAAAAGCAAATGATGCAAGTGCAAATTCGCTTATATTACAATTTTACCAAAAGTAATAAATCAGCTTCCGTTACGAAAAACCGTTTAATGGCGGTGATTATAATCTCATTATAAATTTGTAGAAATACGTGGATAGGCAGTATAATATAATTATATTATAACTTAATAACAGTATGAGAGAAATGTGCGTAGACTCAGTAAAAATGAGCATAAAACGGAGATGAATTAGATTAGTCCATCTTATTGTGTAATGGGGAAATGTTGTCATTGTCATTGTCATTGTCATTGTCCGCAAAAACAGCGGTTCTATCATAAACTTTAATTTTCTACCAAATTTAGTCTTAATATATTTAATTTTACTTAAATATATGGTTTGATTAAATCAAGTTTGTAAGCGAAGGTGGTGCAAATTATTCACAAAGTGTTAACGCAATAAGTAAATATTAAGTATTATTTAGGAATATTTAACACGTAATTAGACACAAGGTAACTGTAATGCAAATAGTGCGCAAACAATTTAACCTCAAAAATATCATCACACAATTAACACTGATTTTAATTTTAATTTAATTAACACTGTCAACTTATTACATTTATAATTTAGAGCAGAGTTTTACAAAAATAGGCAATCAGATATTGAATTTCAGAAATAATCCAAAATTTTATATGGATGGAATCAATATTATAATGTGTTCTTTACCATAAAAGAGAACGTATTTATTACACTGGACGGTATTGGTTGACGTCAACTTTAGGCTCAAATAACACTGAGTGGAATTAAGCTTTGAATTTATTCTGGATTTAAGTATCTATTTTGATATTTTGGTCTATACGATACAAGAAATTTGGAAAAATATATAAAATATTTTGTTGAAATATTATTTCGTGGTTATATACTAGTACGCAATTTACAATTTACATGTATGTGTAAACGATGCGTAAATTACATTCTTACAGAGTACGGTGTGCAAACATTAAACAAGGGTGGTGCAAATGGTTTTAAAAATTTACTTTTTAAGTGTGGGTTTTATGGATTCAACGTAGGTTTGGAATCTTCGGAAACACATCGCGCCTACTTAGAACAAAAATTTACCAGGCAATTCAACACACCTACCTATGGGTATATTTTCTAAATTATCGTCATTGAATGACATTTAAAGTAGCAATATTAAATTTAAGTTATTGTGAATTCTTTCTTATGTGCACCTGATGCATAATTTGAAGATATCTTCTTATGGACGCGTGATATTCGAGATATACAGGCTGATTCATTGGCAGGGAATTCCCCAATAACTCGTAATCAGTGGCAGATAGAAAAACAAGTTTCTACAAATAGAATATTGATATGTATACAGACAGGTATTTAAATTCTTAGCAGGCGATGATTTTAAAAATGAAGGTCAGAAAACCGAGACACCTATTTAATATTAGAAATAACATAAAAATATATAAATAAACCAACTGTAAACGAATATAAGTAAACAAATAATAAACAAACAATAACAAATAACACTAAACGAACTGAAACAGGATATTTTCCATATAACCGCCATTTTGTCTAACACATATTTGTAGTCTATTTCTAAAAGATGTATTTACATTTAGCAACATTTCTTCACTGACACTGGCAAACGCGTTTCTAATTCTAAATTTCATTTCCTCCATAGATTTTAGAGGCTGACGTTAAACAAATTCCTTTATGAAACCTCACAGAAAAAATCAAGTTTAAAACTAAACTGATAAAATGGCGGTTATATCGAAAATCTCGTGTTTTAGTTTGTTTTCTGATCTGTTATTCAACAGTGTTATTTCTTACTGTTTGTTTAATATTTATTTACTTATTTATAGTTTATAGTGGGTTCATTTCTAATACAAAATATCTATTTTCTGACCTTCATTTTTAAAATCATCGCCTGCTAAGAATTTAAATACAACCGGAATAAAGAAAACTTAATAAAAACCAAAATAACTTGAAAAGTAGAAGAGATAGACATAGGATGTGCTTAATAAAAATCAAAGTACTTATTAATAGGAATTGAATGATCTAAATATATACAGGATGTTGTATTTAGAAAAATTAGAATTTGCGCTTTAGGAACGAACGCTCAGTATATTAAAATACAATTGTAAACACATCTGAAGGTGTAAGTAGGTCTGTACTAAGATATTTCAAAATTTCTTTCACTTATTCTAAAAGGTAATTAAAATACAACCGTTTTTTTCAAACAATGTAAGTGACATAGTTTTCAGAAAATCAAAAATATCTCGGAAATTAAAGTGTTTAGGGCTAGAGTATGTTGTATCTTTTTTGTTCATATTTTATTGGTACTTCCAAATATACAATACAGAACTTCAATTTTGTAACTTTAAGATTCTTAAAGTTTGAAAACACTGATTAATTGGATATTGGACGATAACTACCGATATATTACTTTTTTGATAACGGGAACTACTTTTGCTACGGTTGTCTACAGTCCCGAATTTTTCCCGGAATTTCACGGCCTTTACCCGGAGTTTCCCGGACTTTGCCCGGATTATCCCCAAGTTTGCCAGGAGTTTCCCGGATTTTCCCCGGAGTATCCCGGATTTTTCCATACTTTGCCCGGAGTTTTCTGGATTTCGGCCGGATTTTCCCGGCGTTTTCCGGATTTACCCGGACTATTCGGGATTGCCTGGAGCAACGGTGGACAACCCCCGGATCGCGCGAAAAGTTTCTATCCGGCTCACGAGATCTTTAGAAGAAATTATAAATAAATTTTATCAAAGATAATTAAATTAAAAAAAAAGTTCTACTTACTTAACCGTTGAATAATAAGGAACAAAAACACAAAATTTGACCGTAAACGTCCGATCATCAGCGCAACCGCTCACGCACCGGAGTGGTCGAAGAGTGGTTAGGATCGCTCTAATATGCCGCGGGTATATGCACATGCGTGAAATAGTTCTTCGAATATATGAGTGATTCACTGTATGTGACTGATCCACTATTGACCACCCTACCCTACTTTTTGAAGTCATCTTGTTTAATAAAAAAAATTGTAATAATGGTAATTAAAATTATGTAAAATAATAATAAAGACACTTAATGATAATTAAATTTTATGTTAGTATTTCGTATCTACCAGTTCCATAATTCTTCTCAAAACCGTGTCAGCGCAGATTTAAATTAAAATATAAGATTTTCGTCCCTTGAGTCGTAGCTTTCAAATTAAATGATTTAGATGAGCTCAACATTTCCTACAAATAACTATTTTATGTGACATTAAAATTTTGTCGACGCGACGACGTGAGGAAATTAGGATTATCTTTCTGACGTTTAAATTAATCTTTTATTTTCAACGTAGAAACGTTTGTGGGGAATTTTCATTTGTATTGTTTGTAATTTATTACAGAAAAATGTTTTGTTTTGTGTTTGTTTTGTTAAAAAGTAAACGAGTAAATAATATAAATGTGTATAACGCTGATTTATATTGTTCACTTTGTTTTTTGTTGTTGTTTTTGCTAAAAAAACGATTTGTTTATTTTTGCTAAAAAATAGTTTGTAAATCCATAAATAAATTTAACTTTGTATAACATAAAATATTTGTTGGCTTGTTATTTATCAACAAATAACTTTTAAGTGGCAGAAAAATCCATTTGATGCATGGATTTTGACTAAAAATAAATATCAAAGGAAAATTTGTTACTAAGAAGCTTCAATGCGTGCAATATAACTTCCAGCAGCAGTAAAATAAGTAGTGTAAAGTCGTGCAATATTATATACTTTTAATTACAGTTCGGTCGTTATTTTACCAAGACGTTCAGTGTAATGAAAGGACATAAAACAATTTTATGGCCTACTATACCACAAACACATACACTCTATATCCCTTTAATAACATACTTTTGTTAAATTTAAACAATTCTAGTTTTATGTTACGTTAACAAAGCAAATAGTTTGAAAATATATCATATCTGGTATTTCAAAGCGCAAGTACTGAATGGGACTAAAAATATGACCAGTAAGTATTACAATAAAATAGTAAATTAAAACAAAGGGACATACACTTTTGTATTATTATTACTTATACAATTTTTTTAGAGAGAATACTAAGGACGCTTTTAGAAAGATAAGATCAGATCTCAATGCAAAATTTAATGAATTTTCTTTATATGAATTTTATAATTAGTTTTATAATGAATTTATCTTTTTTTTATCTCTCTCTAGAGCGTGCAACCAAATTGAAACTCGAGTTGTGCAATAAAATATATTTATTACAACACACCAAATATAATAAATATAAAAATGTGTTTCGTAATCTTTATCAAGCAATAAATATATTTGACGTTTGTTATATTTTACAATGGAAACCTTTTTATAAAAATAGTTTACTATGAATTTGTTCCATCAATTAGTTCAAAAGGTTGAAAATAATTAATGAATCAAACTTTACAATTCCTAAACCCTATTGTAAAGTTTGATTCATTAATTATTTTCAACCTTTTGAACTAATTGATCGAACAAATTCATAGTAAACTATTTTTATAAACGTCAAATATATTTATTGCTTAATAAAGATTACGAAACACATTTTTATATTTATTATATTTGGTGTGTTGTAATAAATATATTTTATTGCACAACTCGAGTTTCAATTTGGTTGCACGCTCAAGAAAGAAAAAAAAAGATAAGTATTATAATCAACCAAGAATTTGACACTAATAATTTTATAATGAAGAAGTTAGGTACTAATTTAATTAAAAGTTCTACACTTTTGTCCATTTAAAAATTTGTGCAATTATAAGAAAGTTTATAAATATATAAAACAAATTTTCACTGTAGAATAAATTAATTGTGAATTTAAAATGAAAATTGCACTGATTTCCCAAAAAAGCCATTTAAGTTTCGAAATCCCTCATTCGGTTGAACCACGACTATTATTTGTATTTCCTTTCAACAATCGTGGTACGATCAAAATATGGGCACATTCGCCACTATTATAGATCACGTTCTTTTTTTACATACTCTGTGTATATTAAGGGCATTATTCTATACATTTTTCCTACATTATGCACGTAAAAATTGTTTCTTCATGAAGCGCTAAACAAGAGATACAAATTCATGATTAGTGGATGGAAATTGTGAGGTTGTTGCCCGGACGGCGCGGCGGGTGAATAGACTACTAGAAATAATCGCGATGGTGCACCCGTCCATGTGCAATGGGCCTTAAGGGGTAAAACAGGCCATTCACTATGATACATATTGCGATACAAAAATTTCAAGGAACATTAATTTAGCAACAGATAAATATTACGATGTTGTGTCTGAATCATTCCGTTAATTTAATTTTTTATTTTCACAATAGTGTAATTAATTTAAGCCTTCGAACACTACGACTAAAAAAATAAATGTAAATTATCGTACAGTTTTTCATGAATTTGTCGTTCCGTATTTTTTATTAAATATATTAATATTCAAAACAATGTGAAACTCGAAAAGAATTAAAAACAAAATCTGAGACCGAACCAAAAACAAAGATATCATGGATAGATGGAAGGAATATTTCAATGAACTTCTCTAATAATAAATAATAATCAGAAGAGATCGAAGAACCACCTATCAACATGGATGAGTTACAAGATTAAGAAACATGAAAATTGGAAAAGTCCAGGTTATGACAGAATGACAGGCAGAAATGTTTAAACATGTGGGACCAAAAACTGCGGAAATATTATTACAAATACAAAAAAGCATGGATAGAAGAACAAATCCCTAAAGACTCGAAAACGTCTCACATAATAAAAATTTACAAAAAGGGAGATAATTATGAATATAACAACTACCGAGGAAGAACTACACTAACTAGCGTAGCAATGAAGATATATGAACAAACAATAGACAAGAAAATCAGAACCAAGGATATTTAAAGGGAATAGGATGGCTCGATCGAGAAGATTTGTCCGCACCGCTCACGTGATGCATGACGTCGAGCGCGGACCTGGCCAACAACCCACAATAAGAAACATTTGCATTAACTGATATTTTATTTAAAAAAAAAAAATAAAACAGAACAGTATTAGAGATTATTTATTTTATAATTGAGCATAAATACGATCACTTCTGGCATAAAAAACCATAAACTGATAAAAAACGTAGAAAATCATATAAAAAAAATTAATTCCTAATTTACAATTTTGCTCATTTTTCGTACTTTTGCCCTATCTGTATTTGAATTTCGATCAGGATATTTTCTTTTCTGCGCATTTTCTGCTTTTTAAATTTCTGCTTGGACATTTTTAAAGTTGAAGCGAATTATTGTTCTGAGCTTGCAAAATGATCGAATCATTTCCATTGGTAATCAGGCTTCTTTTTTCTTGATTTTTAATGTAAGTTTGTTGACAACTCCAGGGCCTCTTCGAAATGCATCGCTGTCAAATTTTTGAAAATATCCATTCCATTTAATATTTTTTCCAGCTATTCAGTAGTTGGTTTAATGAGTCCTCCAAATGACAATTGCTGCACCCAAGATGGTAAATTACAACTATGATCAGTTACAGTCTTGTACGTATAGTCGCCCAAATTTTGCATTTTCTCCTTAAATTTTTTTGCTAAATACCCCGCTACCCCATTTTCATCTATAACTATGGAATCTGTCCCAGATTAAGAAAATGAACTGCTTTCAGATAAACTAGGTGTCAAATCTTTGTACAGAAATACTAGCGGTTACTACTACATATTCTTCAATAACTTGTTCCACAGTGTTGGTCTGCGAATCTAAAATTCCTGGATTTCTTCCTAGAATGATCATTCTGATTCTTTGAATAGTAGTTAGTGGAATTGGATGTTCATTTGGTCCTCTATTTTTTAATTAGAAAAGAAAAGTTTTCGAGGCAATCTTGGTTTAATTTATTGTGAATCGGATACCTCATGTCTTCGAATAAAAGTTTCAAAGATTTCATAGACATAATCATTCCCTTTTGAAATATCTGCAAGCTGTTTTGTTAAATGTGCTTCTTGCTCGCTTAAATTAACACCATAGGCACTTTTCGCTCGAATGTTGCCATTTTTAACATAGCTGTTGAAAATGTCAAACCATTTATTCACATCACAAATGAAATTACCCACATCTTATCCAGCCAGCCAGTTGCTTGTCGGCTCCAGTTTTATATCATGATGATTCGCTTTAAGTTACAACGCGACTGCATCTACGACCACCCTTTTTTACTATTAAGTTTTCCAACACTTTCAACCATAAAACAAGCGGCAAAGAACAAACGGAAACGACAGAAACGGTTAAAACATCACCGAAATGCCCGTTTAAAAGCATGCGAGACGAGATATCGGTGACCTCACTGCCGTGTCTACAACTGGTATAGGAATCGAGCGATCCTATTTATTCTCTTTTAAATATCCTTGGATCACAACAACAATAGAAGAGCAGAGTTCCAAAGCGTATTTCCAAAATGTAGAAACATACCAGATCACATATTCACAATGAAACAAATTATAGAGAACAATTGCCAACAGCAGGGTAAACAAGTATTTGTTGTTGGTTTTATTGATGTGGAAAAAGCCTTTGATAAAGTCCCCAAAAAAAAACTGTGGAAAATACTTGAAGAAAAAGACATCAGTAAAAAAGCAATAAAAATAATCAAAAATATTTACGAAGGAAACAATAACCGCATCATAAGTCAAGGCAGAACATCAGAACCATTTAAAACAAATGAAGAAATAATACCGACGGGGGAGGGGGGGAGCAAATCCCCTATTATTTACAGTTAATATCGACGTCATCAAAAAGTGTTCACAAAAAAACAAAAAATTACGCGTTGGATATAGAAATTTACAAAGAATGTTAATCTCAGAAGGCGCATTCGCGGATGATATAATATTGATCACGGAAAGAGAATAGTAACTGAATAAAAATCTAAGAATATGGAATTAAGTGTTAAAATAATAAGGAATGACATTAAATAAAAGTAAAACAAAAGTGAGGGTGATAAACAACACAGAATCAAAATTAGAATAGATAACGAAAGTATCGAGCAAGTAACAACTTTTAAATACCGGAGTGCACACACAAAGCAATAGAAATCAAGAATTAGAAATAAACAACATAATAGAAAAAGCAATGAAAACATACCAAGTAATGGAAAAATCATTCATAAGTAAACGAGAAATAACAAAGAAAACAAAACTAAATGTATTCAGAGCGATTTACAGACCAATATTGACATTTGAATGTGAAACGTACGTGAGTCCTGAATCAAAAACAAAAAGGCAGGATACAAGCGACGGAAATAAGGTTTCTTAGAAAAGTTAGGTGTGACAATCAGAGATAAGATAAGAAATACGCAAATAAGAGAAGAACTATCAATCGAAGTAACACTAACTCGAACTAATTCAACGAAGGAATGCAACTTAGCTGGCGGGGACACCTACAACGAACGAAAAACGAAAGAACAGTTAAACAAATATGGGAAGCTACAGTTCAAATACAAAAGAAAAGAGGAAGACCTAGAACTACCTGCGACAGGCAGATAAAAGAAATAATAAAAACAAGGGGAATGAAATGGGAAGAAGCGAAAAGAACTGAATAAGAACAATTTGGCGTAATTTGTATACAGTGTGGGATTAAAATATGGAATATTAAAAAAAAAAGCGAACACAACCAGTTTTTTAAAAAACGCTGAAACAGGTCGATTTTAGATTTTAAAAATACACATTAATATGTGCGATTCACCTTCCAACTTTCATTTGTTTTGTAGATTTGACGTCATCACAAAAAAATTTAAATGACGACATAAATTTTTTTTAGTGGAATTCGATAATGATTTTTCTACCCTTTATGACCGTGCAAAAAAATCATAAGGTTGCATAAAAAAATACTGAGAAAAATCGATGTTCAGCATTATTATTACTATTATTATCATGGTATCTTGATTATTCAATACGCTACAAACATTTTAAGATAAAAACGAAAGGTACTAGTGCAAACTTATGATTTTTTGCACGGTTATAAAGGGTAGAAAAATCACTGTCGGATTCCACTAAAAAAAAATGTATGTTGTCATTTAATTTTTTTGTGATGACGTCATTGCTACAAAACAAACGAAAGTTGGAAGGTGAATCGCACGTATTAATGTGTATTTCTAAAAAATAAAATTGACCTGTTTCAGCGTTTTTTAAAAAACCGGTTAAGTTCGCTTTTTTTAAATATTCCATATTTTAATCCCACCCTGTATAACCAACCGTGTATATAAATATGTACTAAATTTAGATTGAAATGTAAATAACACACGTGACACCATGTGTATGGTAATAGGCTTTTGATAATATACATATTAATATTCAAAACACATAATAGTTGAAACACTTATTTCCATATCTTATCCCTTGCGATAAATCATTTATTTTAAATATGTTGTTCGAAGCTTCGTTCGTAGCACAATCGGTCGTATATCTTGCGTGTGTCTCTTCTTTGCCTGTAAATGAAAGACGCAAGAAATTTTGAAATAAATGCAGTTCGATCGTAATTTATCATCACCAGACTCGCAGGATGTTGATCCCAAAATCTTACAAAGTTTATAAATTTAATTGTATATAAATATTGAATACGATCATGCAATAAAACAATTATAAAAATATCAACATTAATATTCAAAATAATTAAATCCTAAATTGGCAATAAAAGTAAATAACATAAAACCAAAATATGTGAAAGAAAATAAAAGGAAATTTTGTAATGCCAAAAACCAATATATCTTAGTATCTTGAAAATTTGAATACTACAAGTTATTAATGATGATATTGGGTAACTGGTTAAAGTATCAACAAATCACTGTTTGAAGCTAAATGTAAGAAAAACTTCTTTAGTTGTATTTGGGTCAAAAACCAATAGAGTGTCTGTTGCTGGCGGAATAATAATAATAAAGTGTGTGGAAGGCTCAAAGAATTTAGGTCTAATCATGGATGGCTCGCTTAAATTTAAAAGGCATATAGCAAACTGTATTAGAGGGACTTTTGTTTAATTTAAAAAAGTTGTATACTAGTAAATACTTTTGGAGCAAAAAGGCTAGGATTGTTGTATGAATCCTTGTTCCTGTCTCTATGTATGAAAATGAGGAAATATGTAGCACGATGTCGTGGTATTTTAAATTTTTTAAATATTTTTGCACGTAGTCTTTTCGAGATACTGTTTATCTATCGATGGTGTTTATTGAATTGAAACGCCCCATAGTGCATTATGATATGTGAAATGTATTGGAGAATATTGCATCATTTACTACTATTCTTTATTGTTGGGTTCGGACATTTTCTCTCGAGTTATTTGTGTATAGAATTAACAAAATTGGTGTTAAAATCAACCCTTCAGACACAGGTAAATTTATTTCTTTCTGCTTAATTTTCACTCATTTAACAATTTGGAACCTGTATTGCAGAAAGTTAAATTACAAGAACTTGTCGAGATTGGCTGTGGTGTACCTCAAGGATAAATATTAAGGCCCATTTTGTATGAATTCTTTAGAAAATTCTAAATACCATATGTATGTTGACGACACGCAGATATACAGGCTGTTCAAAGTTATCTGCGCACTATTGCTATTTTCGTTATTTTTGGAGCTACAGACTCGGTTAAATGCAGTGATTTTTCCGCTGATTATAATGCTTCACACAAAAAAACAATTGCGCATCACATTTCAGAGCCAACTCAGATAATTAGATTTTTTTAAATGGAACACTCTGTATATTTATGTAGCAGTTGGTAGAAAATGAAATTTTGCACAAAATCTTCTTATACTACTATAACCCAGAAATGAAAAACAAAAGAGCTACGACGACATTAATACAGGTCACCGCACATGGGATAACTTCGTTATTAGAGAAGCTACAGTGTTGGTCAATACATCAAAAATGTGTAGTT
>JAFFZR010027875.1:0-17297 GCA_018397195.1 Lethrus apterus | reverse complement strand
TTAATGTATATAAACAAGGCTACTATCTAATTACAACACTGCAATACTCTAATGCAAAAATTTAAGAACATTCCAAACGATAACCGCTACAAAAGTGGCACCTACCAACATGGACGGCCAGCTTCATTTTCTGACGCTAATGCTCCATCCCCTCTCTTATATCATCCTAGGGCTAGACAGGTATCAGGAAATAACATTTTTTCCATTATTTCTGTAAAGTATGGTTCAAATTTGTTTTCCCGCCGAACAATGTATAACCGTTTTATTTTCGCGAGAAAAGACCGTGAAGTGCCGATGACAAACCTCTATGTTGAGTGGGGTATAACCGCTCAGTTAAAAACGGGAAATCGTGAAAACTCTGTAACAAAATGTAATTAACAGCGCCATCTAGTCATATTAATTTAATTAAAGCTTATACATCCTCGCATTTAGGTTACATGTCGCGAGGAGCAGTAAATACAAAGTGCGAAGAGCGGTCGTTTCAAATTTATATAACCACCTCAACGATTGCTTCCAAATTTAAAGGAAGCATATTATTTACAACCCCTAGTTAAACGTTAAAATAAATCAGTTGTTTTGAATTCATTAAAAATCAAAAGCCCTATAAATACAGGCCAAAAACTTTCAAATAAACATCAATTTCTCCAATCCTTTCGCAACATTTAATATGTACTCGACAAGAGGAATTTTGAGATTGTATATCAATTCTGTAATCGGCGGTTAAAAGATCACGAGTCCTATTTGTAATGTTGTTATTACGTAAAACCCTTGTTTATCTACGTTAGAAGACATTTTTAAAATCACATTTATTTATAAATATATACAAAAACAGAAATATTGGTATCCGTTTAATTTTAAAATAATTACAAAAACATTTAATCAGTTTTCTTAACCGCAGTCTTTGGCTTCTTGGGTGGTAGTGGCTTTTGTGACCTCAAGATAGCACTGGCCCTGCGTAGAGCAACCTAAAGACACAAACATTGGTTAAATCACCTCAAAACAAACAAACAATGCACTCACCTTAGTTAAATCTGTACGATATCGATTCTTATTCATTAAACGTTTTAACTTGTAGAGAGAACGCCTCGGACCAGACTTCATCGTTCGTTTAATGGTGTTCCTTCTAGGTTTGTTCTAAAAGGAAAATTGCGTCAAAAACAACAAAAATACAATATACAGTAATTTCATTTAACAAGCCATCAGACACGATGGGTAGTGAGTAAAAGTCTTCATGAAAGGCTTCCAGACTAATTAAAAATCATCATTTAATAAAAAAAATATTATAATTTTCGAAAATTACTTACTTGTTTGCTTGCCTTCTTGTACACAACGGTGAAACCTTTCTTATCAGGAGCATCGATAATTCCGACGGATTTCTTGTGGATGAGCCCATTGTACCTGAACGAACTCAAATTCGTCAGGTTGTTCGCTTCCTGCAACGAAAGTAGCACATTAAAATCGATTTTATACAGGTTGATATATTTCTTTTTGACTTCACCTCAGAAGTAGCAAATTGTTATATCATAGACATCAAAGATCTTGGTGATAGTATAGTCATCATGAACATATTGAAAGATGTAAAATAAATCAAAACAATACGTACTTACAGTACTGAACGGCTTGTTTATGTTGCGTTTCTTCAAAAGAAAGGCGTTGTTGTTGCGTATGATGCCCCATACCAAATGCGAAGACACCAAAGACATTTTGACCTAAAATCCACATCAAAGCTCAATATTTATGCTTGCACACAACAAACATGCGTTTATGACGAAAAATACACATGGTAACAAACACGCGGTTATGAAGAAAAAAATGAATTTGCCATAAATAATGAAAATATAATTGCAAGCGGTTGAATTCGTTAATAATAAATGCATTTAGCAACATATTTTAAACGGATGTTTACGAATTTTAAACGATATTATCGCATAAAAGCACACACACAACTACTCACCTCGGCTGCGAACAAAATGAAAGAACGTTGAAAACGGAAATCAACATATCGCCGCATGAAACACAGCGACATCTACAGCGGCGGATTTTTTAAATACGTGCATAAATATATAATAGTTTAAATAATATTACACTTACATTTTATCAATCGAAATAATAAGAATTAATGGTTAAATTTCATTTTCTAATCAATTTGTTGTAATAGTCCTTTTTTGATAATGTTGAATAATAAATATAGGCAACCAATTTAACTCTACAATTTTAAAAAAGACTATATATTAAGGCGTTAATTTTGTATACATACAATAAAATGAAGCTTTCACAATCATGCAAGACTTTCAAATAAAACTGACCTTAGCTTCGTTTATATTTTTGCTTACTTTACACCTGCCGGTGAAGGTTACATTTTAAGATGTTTAAGCAATTATTTGTTTTTTTTTTTTTCAGATGAAGCCTTGTAACTTATTTTATTTATTCGCTTTAAATGACATTGCGTTTCAACACGAAATTTTGTATTAAATACAAACTTCTTTGTATATTTTCAACAAACTTATACAGCATATTTCTTTCCTTTTCGATGAGGAACAATAACACATATTGTTTAATTGTTATTATTAACGATAGAGAAAAAAAACATTTAATGAATAATGCAAATATCTTTATAATTCCACAATAGCATAACGTCACCTCACGTATTTAACGGAGGTCACCCACATTTTTCACTTCTATATGTGGATTCATAAACCAATTTTGGTAAGTACATTTCGGTACATACACGCGATGAAAAAGGGAAGCACTTTATATTTCAAGTGAAACGTTTAGTATTCGAGATTACTGATAATCCACATTGGGTTTGGTCAAATTAATTAAAAACATTACAGTATTAAATCCAATGGGAGCAACCCACCCGTTAAAAACATGTAAACAGGCTATTCCAAAATTCGCGAAACAGATCCGCACTACGACAAGAGACCACGGACAAAATATTTAAAAAATTGGATTTTTTTCCCATGATCCTCGGACATTATCTAGTAACGTACAATCGAGATATTCCGCGAATTTTGGGACACCTATATAGCATACACCTTTTACATATAATTCATAAAAATTTCGTACCAAAAAAATGAAAACGTAATTCTTAGATCATTATTTAACCTTTACGTTCTTCCACGTATTAGATAATACGATAAGTTACTAGAAAGTCAAACTTTTTGTACACATTTTTGCTTCATTGCCTTTATAATAACTCATAATTCTGTTTACAACAATGTAATTGAATGTTTAGTTTCGCTATAAGGAATGCGTTTGATTTGCATGCAAAACGTCTTTATTCGCATGTGACACGAATATCTATCGAAATTAATAAACTATTTACGCAGTTTCTACGTGACAATAATTTAATAGTTTCCTTTAACATGGAAAGATTTTAATTTTATGCTTAGGCATCACTTTTCCCTAAAGAACACCTTTCAATCAGCCATTAAAATTAATATGTAAAATACAATTAAATTCGGTTGTCAGTTGGTCCTCACTATAATTATTTATTAAATTTAGAAAAAATAATTCTTTTGTTAAAAAAAAGGTTATAACGGAAAAAACTGTTCTCTCAAAACCCATTTTAAATATTTTCTAATATAGGTTAATCTACAAGAGAACTATTGACAACTAACACTGATAAAATTAAAAACAAATACTATTCATATTGAATAAAACAATCAAATAAGTACACTAATTAATATATTTATTTAGTCAATAATATACATAACTAACAGATATCACAACGCCCGAGGGCTTACAATAAAGAGATCTCATGACTAGGTAGACGGACTAGAGGTCAGTGCGCTTTGCCAAGCACAGTTGGTTCTTCCATAAGAAACGTTCCCGATCGTGTCATACCGCTCGCGCCGCCCTTAATCGGGGATTTACAGACGTTCTTCGTGACCGATTTCGACATCACCTTTGAAGGTGATTTGCACGAAGTGCTTCTAGATGGCGACTTGGAAGCAGTGCCCCGTATCGGCGATTTACAAACGTTATTTCTGGATGGTGATTTGGATACACCAGAACGCGATGGTGATTTATTAAACGTTTTCGTCGGTGATTTGCACATAACTTTCGAAGGTGATTTGCAAAGATTTTTAATGGGCGATTTGCAATCTTCACGTGTCGAAGGTACCGATCGACGGGTAGCAGTCGGTGTTAACGTAGACGTGCGTGGTTTTACATTGGTTGGTTTGATTTGTTTTGGTGGTTCTTTTTTTACAGGACGAGTCTTAGGCAGTTCTTTTGAAATTGTAGGCGATTTGGCAGCGTTAGATTTGATGTTGCGTGAAGGAGCGCTTTTTGCGGCGCTACTTTGCGTTGGTCTTGTCAAACTACTTGTTGTTCTACGAGTTGTGGATGGACTTGCGGGAATTTGAGGTGCACGAGCCGCTAATAACAAGCTCCTGCGTAAAGAGGGACTTCCAGCTGGTGCTCTGCTTGTTGCCGGGCTGGACGTTCTTGAAGAATCTGAAGAGCTAGCTCGTGGTAAGCGACTTGGACGTGAAGCTTCGCGTATTCTAGCTCTTAAAGCAGGCTCTAGTCTTTGCCAGGCTGGACATCTTGTTGCCTTGTCTGCCCGAGCCGCCAAACTTTGCTCAAGGTGCTTGTCCAATTTGCGCAATAAATCCATGTGCTCGTGGCTCCAATGTTGATCTAACATTTTATGGCAACGTCCATAACTGCGACATGCTTGTTCAGGGCCAGAAGCTTCAGCTGCTGTTAATAACGGTTCTTCTAACCTCTGTAACTGATCACCATCCAATGATCCAAAAGAAGATATGCTCAACACAGCCGCTAGGTGTTGACGCAAAAATAACTGACAAGCGTCAGCTAACTGCAAACCTAATTGTACAATAGTCTCCGACCAGCGTAACTGTGGTACATTCCCTAACAAGTTGTCACATGATAAAATCGTATTAAGTACATTATCTGGAGTCATATGCACCACATGTTGTTGCAAACATTTTTCGCGTAATTCACGAGGCAACGATGCAAAAGCTCGACAGGGCCAGGCTCTTTCATAATGTAGCGTCAACCACTGAAGACACCTAAAAAGTAAATACCGATCATTTACAAAATTTACTTTTGACTTTACTTAATATCATTCATAGAACAGTTTTGAGATTCATATTACCTTTGATACAACTCATCTAAACCATGCGCAGCAGCCAACGGTAAAACTTCTGGAATTCCTGACAGGCAACCGGTGCATGGCTTATGAAAGTTATGACAATGACGATTCTTCAAAGCATGCGCGACTACCTCTTTCAATCCCTCCAAACCTAGCAAATCGGCCAGCGCAGCCAACTCTTCCAACGATATAGAATCGGGAACGTGGGAAGCACCGCTATAAATGTGACACATCGCAAAATGCACCGCCTCATAGGTAAATCCACGCAAGTTAATGACATCATCGTGATGCCCGCTCAAACAACCGGCGAAGTACTGACATCGAGACACCAAAATACAACGGTGTGCTTTTATAAAGCGACCAGATACTTTAACGTGTACGTCAGGTCCGATCTCTTCCAGGAACATGCGTAATAGATCAGTACCGAGTCGGCGTTGTGAGATGGTAGTATCACTTCCGGTACTGTCTGTCAATTCCGAGGGTTCTGGTGGTAAAGGGCGTGGAGCGCTTCTATAACCCATCGAACGCGACATCAAAAGTGGCTCCTCAACCCACGAGCTTTCTGGTATCGAGCGCGTCATGCGTGGCAACACCGTTAAATCTACTATAGGGCTCTGACGTTCCAAATCTGATAGTTTCACAAACTGGAAAAAATAAAATTGGTTTTGATTTTTTTTTATTTTCTATGGTTTTATGCATAAAAAATGCATGTGGGGCATCAAAGAAAATAATTTCTAGAAAATAAGATAATAAATATTTAACCATAATAAATAATAATAATAATAAGTTACGGCCAAAAGGTGCAAGCTGCAGTTTGATTCAAACAAGGAATCATGTCTTTAACTGCCTGCACCAATTGTTTAAACAATCAAAATAATTACAAAAAAAAAATTTCATACGAGAAAACACGAAGAGAAACATATTTTTACTTTTTCACATATGCCGCCGAGTCTGCTACTCATACAAATAACAAATAAATAAATAAACTTTGAAAAATGCTTTCACTCAAAAGAAGACATAAGAGGCCGTTCCTACAAACAGTTCCACACGGTTCCGGACTTTTCTTGCCTCTCATAGAGCGATTGCTTGAATTTAGTCACAAATGAAATGTTTTAAGGTCTGTTCGAGCAAACAATCCCAAACGGTTTCGGATTTCGTTGGCCTATCACAGAGCAAATTTTAGTTGCCTGAAGTTATCCACAAATGAAATTGAATGCTCTAATTGGTCGATGAAATCCCAAACCGATCTAGATTGTTTGCACAGACCTTTTATTGGCCGATGAAATCTCACATCGATCGGAACTGTTTGCAGAAACAGACCAAAAATTACACAATTTCGCACTAAAGCAGGAGTCTCCAACCTTTTGTGAAGAGGGCAACAACTATTTTTTTAAATGATGCAGACGGAATAAAAATTTGAATATACATTATTAAATAAACAAACAGAAATAATAAACATTTTAATGCTTATTAGAATTATTAATATGAAAAAATCCGGCAGGTCAGATATTCAGGCAGGAGTTTGGGAACCCCTGCTTTAAACGATCTAATTGCTCGTTTCTCTTTTCAATTAGCAAAGCGATTATTGGTGTCAAGTTAACTGAAATTATCGCGGAGAAGCTCAATACCGTTACATGAAAATTAAATAAACTTCGTAACCGTTTAGCGCGCTAAAGAACCTCAATTATTTCAACCCAATCAAAAAAATACAATTCCGTTATTCTTGACATGAAAACGAAATAAGAAAAGACTTGGGCATAAAAGTCGATTTACAAATAACTTTAAATCGTAGGCTGCAGGATGTTATCTTGTAAATTTCAATTAAAGTTGTGTATCTTATCTCAATACCAACGTAGGTATTTGCGAGAAAACAAACACATCTCAATTACATAATCCAAATATTCGTTCCTCAAGACATTTTAAGAAAACAACTGCAAATTAAAATTAAAATGTCGTATAATGCTTTTTGTGTTTTAAATATTTTCTATCAACTTTATATAAAACTTTGCGAGTTACATATGTAAAAATTGTATTTTGAAATTAAAAACTCACCTGTTTGGTTTCATTTTCATTGAAGGTATCTTTATCTTCTTTAACTGGCACACCATTAATTATTTCATTGTGTGGAATATTGACTTCATTTGATTTATCGAGCACTATTACCGCACAAGCATTCTCTGTACTGTCACCATCTGCTTTTGGTGCATTAATTTCATTATCATCTTTAACACCATTAGTGTCTTTAACATCACTGTTATTGCTGCTGGTGCTAGAACCAACCCTGCTTCTTCGTAACCTGTTCGGTATGTCTTTTTTTGGAGCTTGGAAATCAATAACCATAGAAAATATATTTTTTTTCGAAGAAGTAGTTGGCAGTGGTGCAGGATCTGGATCTTCAACCTCACTCAAGTCTACATAAAATCCCAAAGGGGCCTTATGAGACGTTTCTGAATTGATGTCATCTTCCAAATGAACTATGGAGTTGTATGGGGTATCTGGAGGACTGGTGCTGCATTCAGGAATGTGCATCGTGGAGAACTGGGGTATAGAAGTTTGAAATAAAAGTGCTCCTTGCCTCCTTTCTTGAGTCCGTCGTTCAATTTCATCAGTTTCCATTTCACCGGCATTATCGTTAGAATTTACCACGAAACAGGCGCTTAACAATTGTTGATTGTGACGCTGTTTTTGCTCTTTTGTGCGGCCGCGCCGCTCTTCGTCGCTGCCTAGACCAGAATCCATCTTCTGTTACATCGCGCGTCAGGAAATCAACCCTTAAATCCTTGATGGATACTTTGTTGTCGTTGATACATTGCTAACAAATAAGTAAATCGCTTGTATGAACAGCTGCACGAGCTTTCACATAATGAACTCATCAGCAAGTAAAGTTTTTAATTTAATTAACGACCATGAAATTATCGACTACAAACACTAACTTACAACACAAAGCTTTCTAACCGACTGATGCTGTTGATGTACGTACGATAAATGTATCCAACAAGGATAGACTGTGAGACAAACGTCAAACCAGTCAAATCGCCGAACAGTGTCGCGTATTATAAATTTGGGTAAATGCGTTTACGTTCGTACTTTTATCACTTATTTCAACTCGAGCCGTTTTTAAAATTTAAATATCTTATAATTATTATAATTAACCAATATAAAACGAATTTTGTTTCATAATACAAATATAATTAAATTACTTGCATTTTATAATTTAATAATAAAAAAAACATTCGAATATACTCGGTAATAATCCTAGTATGATATAACATCATAGTAATACTCGATCATATTAGCGATAAATGATAAAATATGATATAAATGAATTTTCCCTCGTAAGATTATGCCATTATTGCCATTGGGATCACACACGATTTGGAACGATTCGGAACGATTTAGAACGATACCGATTTTTTTTTCCACCCATCACAGAACGAATTTCAGTTACTTGAAGTTAATTACAAGTGAAATCCAGAACCGTTTGGAACTGTTTGTTGGAACCTTATATAAAACTCTCGACAAATATCGAACTTATACAATAATAGGATTAATAAGATAAATAGGATTAATATTAAAGCAACTGATAAAACGTTTATGTTAAAGGTGTTAATTAAATTTTGCGTAGAATAGAAGTAACTTTTAATGCTGTATTGATATCGTTGGTATGACTGTCTGCGTGTGGGCTACGATTTATTGTTAATGTCACACTTGTTAACCAAGCTAAAAAGTAGGTTAAAATAAATTGAAAGTAATTTGACTAAATCGATGTTTAATTACATATAGTTTAATAATTTACGTATTACACTTTGACGGCAATGTGAACTCCAACACCAAAAAAAAAAATGGAATCTAAAACAACAAGCAAAACTGGTTGTCTCAAAGCTTTATTATTACGTGCATGGCGTGAACGTTGGTCGGATTTACAATGGGGCATCAACATAAAGACAGTCTTACCTAGAGGCGTAAGTGGTGACGTATACGATTTAGCCGATTGCATATTACAACAAGCCGTTGTGGGATCAGGTGCCAACCAATTAGTTTTAAGTTATCTGAAACACTCATTAAGTGCCCAATTAGTATCCCATGCAGCCGTTTTACAACGATTGGCAAAATTTCAACAACTACACAAAACACATTGTGTTTTAAGCTTGCTGGATTTCCTAGAAGGTATCTTACCTGGTGTTACCTGTTGTGGTAAATCCGAAGGTACAAAACTTGCCGGAGCTTTACTAGCAACAACATGTTGGTTATTACAAGTTTTACAGTCTTGTTATAGTTCACCACAATTATATGATAAAGCTGTATCAGTTCTACGTTCATTGTTGGTTTGTCCATTTTACTTAGCAATGAAGTGTCTTGCACGGCATGTTGATCCTGAGCTATATAGTGAAATTTGCAAGAAGTGTCATGACTTAGAAAACACTCGACGAGAAGATTTAACTGAATCTATTCGAAAGTTACTTAAATTAGATTTAGATATTTTGAATCCCCCTCCGAGTCGAGATTCCGGACCAGGTTGTCTGGTGCAAGCTTGGCTGGCTGTTCAATTGGTTGGAAGCCCTGGTAGTTCAACCATGCAACTTGTGGAACGTCTACGATTATTAAAACGATTAAAGGATTATTCAGATGCTAGATTGTATGCCGAAATCATGCGTGGGAGTATGTTATCTTTGCATGATGTACGACAGACACAGTATGAAAGTCAATGGGGTGCTTTTGCATTCTTGAAGGTGCCACATATATTATCTGCATTAGCAGATAAAAATGATAGTTCTGTTATATATTCTGCTGTTGAGCTATTGTTACAACATTCGCCTCTCTTGGATGCTATGGATGCTCATAGTTCTTGTTCAAATTTAGACAGTCTCTTAGGGGAACTGGTTAAATTGAGACTTTTATCTGACGTACAAACGCAGCAATTGGCGACAAGGCGAGAATCTCCTGCCAGGTTTGTTTAAATCATATAAATAGCTAATTATAATTAGTATTATTTAGGTTAATGGATATGGGTACATCAAGTGCTGGTATTCCAAAAGTTATAATTTGTGCCGAACCTACTTTAGCTGGAATTTTAAAGACACTCTCGACTGATTATCATAAAATTCAAGATGCTTTGCTTGGCATGTTGCATCAAGTGTTAACTGGCAAGTCTTTTGAATTGATTTTAGCTGTTGCAACAGTTCAGGGACAATTACGTACATTAGTAGCACGTCTAGTTCGATTTAACGAATTCTCTAAGCTTGCTGGTGACAAAGCAAGAGCACAACTTTTTGACATATCATTTTTAATGCTCGTTGCTATAGTGCAGAGACATGGAGCTTCTGCTGTTTTGGATGGAGGTGACTCCTTACTTGAACAGTGGGTTGCAAATTGTATGGTAGAAGCTGATAGACCTAAAGCACCAGAACAATTATTGAAATTATGTGATCCAACAACTGTCGATGCTATGTTAAGGCAGTTCAACGCAGGTAATATACAAAAAATTAGTTTTTTTAGCCAATTAATTTTGTAATATTTAGGAGAAGCTGATTTTTCATCTGCCAGCGTTAAGTGGCAAGATATCCTCTTCAACATGGCTGGAGTTATGCGTGAAGTTTTAGTGGCATGGGAACAAGGTGCCTTGGCTCCAGCTGACGTCAAACGTATTTTAGATGCTGTTCGTGGACGAATGTGTTGTTTACCATTGGCAGCAGCTGCTTGGTTATGTTCTTATATGCGCACAGCACCTCACGATACTTTATTAAAGCCAGTGAATATGGTCCAACAATTGTTGTCACCACCAAGTGCCGAAGATGATAGTTTACGAGAACGCTGGCAATTAACTTGTGAAATCATCCGAAAAATGCAAAGAGATGTTCAACTACCTTTGCAGCCAAAAAGTGGGAGACACCTTATGTCACGCCAACCAGCTGCAGAACAATTACATAGTGCTTGGCGAACATGCGTTGAAAGAGGATGGTTGGACCATACATCAGCTCGTGCTTTGCATTGCCTATTAGATACTGCTGGAGCTCGCTGGCTAGTGTCGTCAGTTCTTCGGGAATTATTAAAACTGCGATACCGTGACCGACTAGATCGTGGTGTTGAACTAGCTTTGGCGATATTTCATGTTGATATTCGTTTTTGTACATTACAACTACTTTCAAATAGTTTACCACAAATTTTGCACAATTCTCTCCAGGCCGATATGTTAGTTGAACCTCAGTTATCAGCACTTGCTCGTTTGACGAGCCATTCGGTTTACTCAGCTTGTCAGTCAAACACAGAAGAAAATCCTGAAGAAATATCTGTAAAGCGACAAAGAATTGATTCACCAGAAGAGCAAGTTTTAGGATCATTGCGGCAGCTTTTAGCGACTTTGGAAACTGGCATGCACGACGGACAAATCACACAACAGACTTATTTTACATTCCAATTGCTGAAAAGTATAGTTGAGGTACGATCATCGAGAGCTGGAGTCGTTTTATCGGCGATACCACCATCATTGGGTTCACAGCTCTTGAGAACATTACCAGAATTGTTTACACCGGGATTGTTGTTACATTTACATGATTTACACACACCACAAGGTAGATCTTTAGCTGCTAGAGATTTGTGTGTGTTACGTAACTATCAGCTCAGAAATACTAAAAATGCTGTTATACAAAATTAGTTCTTAGTATTTATATTTTTAATTTGTATATATTAGATCTAAGAATAAAATGTAAAGTACTAATTTGTTTTTTTATTGTTGTTTTTTAAGCAAATATCTCTAGCTAAGGTATCTTTGAAGATATGCACATCACCAGTGGGTTAACACATTATTAGGTTTATCTAAATTTTTTAAATAACAAAGCGAAATACTTCACAACGCTTTATTTAAATTATAAGAAAATATGATAAATATATGAAAATACTATGATGAAATGTTTCAGTTTACTTTCTGTCAAGATGGTGTAACTTCTTCAATGGCTAGATGAGCGATAAATCGTAACCTCATCTGCAACTGTGGCCGCAGTCTCCTCACAATCGTCTCCAATTCTTTCTTCAAACTGTCACCCACAAACATGTATTTGATATGATAAAGAAGATCACAAATGGGGTCCATGTACTTCAACTGTTGTTGTGCATGATCGACCTGAGCCAACAACTCGTACAATGCTGCAGTCAAATCCAACAAAGCGACAGTGAGTCGTGGCAAAAATGGTCCTACCAAATGGCAGACAAACAAAAATTGTGGTTCAGATCTCACAACATTAGGTAAACGTTCTCTAACCCATGTTGGAACGGTAGCTATTTGTCCTGGCCCAGCGTGATGCCAAACAGAATGTGCTAAAGCCAACATGTGGCTGAAACGATTTTGTAAAAATCCCTGGTGAGTTTCCGTAAAATTAAAGAGTCTAAAGGGACTGCAATCCCAAGGCCATGTGTTCAAATCACTCAAAGTTTCCAACAAACGATCTAAAAGCACTGACCAATAACTTGGTGGTAAAGCAGCCAAAAGTAATCCAACGGCGTTTATCCACCGATGAATTTGATCTGGTGGTATAGCTGTATAACCACGTGCCACGACATCCAATAACCCATTAGCCACAGCTGCTGGGCCGGCAGATAGTGCCATTAATTCAACGCAAGTTGTATACAAGACATGAGCTCCGGCATTCGGGAATTCATTAAATCTCCAGTCAGTGAGTGCAGCTACACCAACTGTCTCTCCTGCTAAGGTATCAACAACTCTACGAATCAACTGTGCATAGTAATCCAATTCTGGTTGCCAAACCTCTTCAGGTGATCGATTTAAATACAACTGGTATTGCTCAGATAACGTATCTTTCAGAGAACCCAATACAGCAGCAACCAATCGACGTTTTAAAGGTGGACGATCCCATAATTTCCTTTCATAATAATGTAATGTATTATATAAATAAGTAACTGGTCGATCGTGAAATTTATACAAACATCCCAAATGCTCAAGAAGTATCTCTAGGCTTTTTGTGACTTGAGGTATCTCCAAAAATCTGTGAACGACTATGTCGAAAACTGGTAGAAATCTTAAGCAAACGTTTCCAAAATATGGATGATAACCACCACTGGTTTCTTCAGGTGCAAATTTTTCAGGATACTTTCGATGGAAATCTAGGTGTTTTTCATGCCAATTAGCCTGATTCCAATGATCTGGCGAGTTATCTTTAACGAAATCTTGAACGCGATTACGAAATTCTGACGCTTTTAAAAGAACCAACTGTATGATGAATGAACAGACTTGTGCTTCACTTCCTTCTTGCGTTCGTAGTGCCAAACATAGAACCAGTCGATCGATTGTGACGATGTTATATTTCCAGATCATGTCGTTTATAGTATCCACACATTTATTGACATGTTGTCCACCTGGGGAATTACTAAATTCGAAGACGAGACAATCACAAAATTTGCGTAAATGTGCTGACAGTGCTCGCGCTCCTATTCGTTCTAAAATTTTATAAGCGATTGGGCTGATATGATCAGTTTCTAAAAGCATTTTCCACAGCAAGCACAGAAAAAGTGGTGGAGCACCAGTAACGCCAAAGTGTGCTAAAATATCGTTTTCGTTATTCATTGATGCCCATTTACGATACTCTTCTTCAACAGCCTTCTTCAATTGTTGTTTATTTTCTTTTGGAACGGCGTGCTGGGCAAAAAATTTTGTCAGAGCTTCAGGAAAACAATCTAAGGTGTGTGGAGCCCATGCATGTGGTGTGTTTTGAGCCACCATAGCTAACAATTCAGTGCACCATGATCCATCAGCACCAGTAACATGTGTTGCTCTTGCCAAAGTAAGCACCAATGCTCGATTCAATTCTTCTGATTCAGCAGAAACCAACGTCTTTGACTCGCCAAAGAATCTAGTTAACTCAGGTTGTACTTCTCCTGACCCCAATCCAGTAATTAGTCTTAATGCTGTAGATTCAACACACAAATGCAATTGTGTTTGATTGGCCTGTGGAACCGCCGCAAGTGAATGCAAAGTACTCAGCAACTGAACACGATAATGTGGATGTATGTGGTGCATTCTATAACTGAACATTTCCAATAAAGTGTACAGAGTAGCCCAAGCATGTGACTTGTAAACGGTCGGAAGAAGTTGACTTATAAAACCCTTGATACCTAATGATTCTATTTCTGTATAAACGAGTAAACGACTGTATGTTTCCACTAAAGCTGGCGCTAATGGAAGACCAGATTTGGCTTGTGCCAATTTTATAACATGTGTAACGATACTATGTATCAAACTCATTTTGGAATGTACTGTTAGTGAATCTAAAACAGCCATAGACAAAGGTGCTGTAGGAGGAGCAGCAGACTTTGGATTGCCTTGCACAGTTTCAACCAAAGCTGCCATTGGTTTGCTGAAGTAGTCTTGATTAGTGGAATAAGCATTGCAAAGCAGTGCAATCCGGTAATCCTGTCCCATTGCCAGAGCTGCATTTCCAGGGGGTACCAAATGTTGGAGAAATTCGTGATGTGCTCTCAGTTTAACAGGAGCAGGTCCAGTTGGCAAAGTAGTTTGCTCCAATTGGGCTTTTTTCGTCAGATGTATCCAAATACAAGTCATTGCCATTTGTCTAGTACATTGGGGTTGTGTAACATCTGGAACTGGCAATGGCGGTTCTTCCTCTGGAAACAAAAATTCATAAAGCTTCAAAACAGGCAAAAAATTTGAAAGTGGATTGCGTTGTATTGAGCCAGATATAAACTGTAAAAGCACCCACATTAATTGGTCACGTCCACGACGTAAGTCCCTGCCTTGAAGTCGTTCAACCAATGCCAAAACTAGAGTTGGAAAACTCGCGAATTGGAAGAGCACAAAATAAATTAATTGTGATGATAAATGTAACCAAAGACCCTGAGTGGTATTTTCATCAGTTTCTGCTTCACTTCTTTCCATTGCCAACAACACCAATCCGACCAATTGCTCCTCCAAAGCAGCAACATGTTGTTTATGATGTTTCTGCAATCCCAACATACCACAAACCATGTCACGAGAGTATGGTTGTTCCAAAACATATCGTAGTAAACCAGTTTGCTTCTCTAATAATTCAGGTGAATATGGAAGTGTTCCTTTCAATGAAAAGCGTAATGTTCCGGCATCTAACTTCCAAGGATTAACTAAATGTTCAGGACATCCGCTATGCTCGACAACTGGTCGCATTTCAGCATGTCCAATAACAGAAACCATTTGAGCACAAGCTCTAAAACTAGCCACATAATCCGAAAATAATGCGGCCAATCTCCAATGAGGGTAGTCAGCGTAAGCTTTTTGTAATTCATTTACTAAAAGATATCCTGGCAATAAACAAGCATCTCTATCCATAATACGTTCAGCAACGTCCAATAATGCTTGCATTTGAGGTTGAAGCCCTGCATGCAGTTGCAAAGGCAAAGTTTTTGCTTTTTCACAACATCCTTTCATTATCTCACGCACGCCTTTATATTCAACCAAATCTATAGTCTTTCTCAACAAATTAAACGACTCTAACCAAAAATCTTTATTTTGGTGCTGTAACTTATCTGAACTGATGACATTTTCACACACTAATCTTGCGGGCAAAGTGCCTTCGCGAACTAAACGTTCCAAAAGCTCCATTAAAAGCTGTAAGCGACTGGGAGAGCATGTAGCTACCACCGAAAGGAATTGACGGACCGCAACTTCGGTTTGTTCGGCGTTTGCACTCTTAAGAGCGGTGGTTAATTCTTGTTGCCAAAGATTCATTTTTTCTCGTTCTGCGGAAGGCCGGTGTACGAGGGAACAACTAAATGCTTCTTCGATACTTTCGACACGTAAAATATCGTTTAAAACGGTCATGACCGCTTCAGACATTGTTAAAAAGATTAATTAAAATACTTTTTTAATTTTACATACTGTTGCAGGTTATGTGTACGTCAATAATCTGACAATGAACGATTGAACTAATCACATTACGAACTAATATTTATCTAATTAACTGCCGACAATTATAATTCGAAAATTAATCTAAAAGTAGCTCTGAAGTAGCGTTTTGTAATATTTGTCATGGTTTTAACTCAATTCTATTTTGAGTCCAGTTAAATTTGATGTGATTTATGATGCTAACGTGTAGGTGAACTATCGACATTATTCACATCGACTGCTTTCCATTTGCATGAAATCTCAGAGATTCTCACCTCACTTATTTAGACTCACTTAAGCGACCGTTCTATTCATTTCAGTTCAGATCAATTACGAGTTTCATGTGAGCCTGGTGAGTATTTTCAAACCAAGTTCAGATAAGTGAGTACGAAATTAAGAGGACTAGTGAAGGATGAGTAATGATCTGTCATCAAACACTAAAATAAAATCAAATTCATTCTGTTTGATGTACTTATTGCTACAATTCTACATTCACATCTATTTACCTGCACAATATACTTGTCTCTATTTAGTGAATGTATCATAGAAAATATAACAAGATAGAAAAGGTCTGTTTGGTATCCTGAACTGGTGCAGGAAAGTGTACACTAAAAGGTGCAAGAGGTGTAAGAAGTGTAGCTCCACTTTAGTAATTTTTAACTGAACATAACAAACGACTTTAGTGCAATGTGACCTGTCAGCTATCAACTTAGTTTGTTCATAGTAAAATAATATCATTTATTGTATTAATTATAAATAATATAAATAAATAAATAAATAAATATAAGAATGAATCAAGACAAAATTTGTGTTATTGACGAGTTTTTTTGCATTATACTACAGTTGCTTTTTCAGATAAAGATTTTTCCAAATAAAGGTTTTAAAATTCGTGTTTTAAATTCAACTTCACTGTACAGGGTACGATTTCCTCAAAATAATTCGGGATACACTTTCTTTTATTTCCTGCTAAAATCGTAAATGACCACACAAATCGTAATGCGCATGACTGCACTTCTTACACAACCTCGCGAGCAGGTGTTGGAAATGTACACTTATTTGCACGTACCAAACAAATTTGGTGTAATACACTAGTTACACTACACTAGGTCTGTTTGGTATCCTGAACTAGTGTACACTGGTGCAGACTTTTTTGAAATTAAACATTTATTACAAATTGATGCTGTTACTTAAATTCTTTTTGATGAGCTGAATAAGTGTAAGTAGTGTTAAGCTACATTCACTCAAAATTTAGTTCGAAAAAGTGCACGGATTGCATTTTGTAGT
>JAFFZR010027874.1:0-17343 GCA_018397195.1 Lethrus apterus | reverse complement strand
CGTTTCCTGTTTCATTTCCATTTCAAAAATAGAATTCTAAAAGAAAAGCTTTGATTTGTTTGGACAACATTTTTGACAAACGTCAATTTGACATTAAGAAATAAATAGTGGTTTAAGTAAAGACATGCCGGTTTTTGTTCATGGCTTACTTTGACTAATCTTTTTTTCGATCTCACTGTATAATAACTATAATTCGATCTTCAATTGTTTTTTTTATATTTTTGTACACAAATTTGTCTTTATTATAGTAATTTTAATTCTATTTTTAATAACTATTACATCAATGTTGATATTTTTTCCAATATTCTCAAAAGGAAACATGGAACAAGTTGCAAATATGTTTGCATTTTTAAAAACCAAGGTTTAGAGTCATTTTACATTTTCCAATACACAGGACACAAACAGTTCGGAAATAACAGATATAGTAAGTAGAGTGCCTCAGGGTTGTACTCTCGTTCCTATCCTCTTTATAATTCATAAAACTCAATGTACTTGTGGTTGAAACTAATAAAAAACAGCAACCCTTACCACAAACTTTATTATAACCCGAATGATCATTTCAACAACAAAGATGACAGTTTTGCTGTTGAAGTTATAATAAAGTTTGTGGTGTGCTGTTTTTCATTTTTTTTTATCTCGTCATAACTGTCTCATCTATTTATTCTTAACATCAGAAGTACAAGAAGTATATACATATAATATTTTGATGGTTCGCACTAAAAAAAGGACTTACCTGTCGCAGAGGTGTTGATACACTGATAGAACTCAACGGCCTGTTTAAAAACGCTGTCGTATTAGAAACACTAGAACTAATAGGCATTTTTTGTGACACGACATTAACGTTCCTTAATTGTACATCTGACGCCAAGTTTGTGTGCAGCATATACGGAGCATCATTGGCAAAATATCCCCGTTGCCACGAATACTGTTGTGCATACGACGTCGGTATGTACGAATTTGATACGTTGATTGGCAGTGATGGTTGGAAATGAAATGGACGCTGTTGATTAACGGTCGATTGCTGAGGCACGACAGTTTCTAAAGTACTTAACCTACAATAATTGTGATTAAAATTATGATCATTAGACATTCAAATCTCGTACAATTGCAAGTCTAAAATTTTTGCGTTGGGAGTTGGATTCGAAAATGAAATGAGGTCCGGTGTGGAAGGTTCCGAGGGTACGGAAACGGAACTGTTTCTTCTTTGTGATGTCGGTGGAGGTGCAATGATGGAATGTAACGAATTGCCTGAAACACAACCGGGACGTGGTCTCGACTTGACTTGTAATCTTTCATTTCGGTTACTGTCTGTTTCGTTCATTGACGATGTACGAGTTACTACAAAAAAAAAAATTTCTAACAAAAACTTGTTTTATATAGTTTGGGCACAATTTTGTCACAATATTGATTTCTTGGAGTTCACTAATCATTTCTGTTATCATATGCAGATAATATTAATTAGTGGAAAAATATATGACTACCTGATGTACTTCTGAACATTTTATTTGCACCATTATTTAATTCTCTCAATTTTTCATTTTTCTCCTTTCGAAACCGTTCTAAAGCCAAAGATTCCAAACTTAAAGCCTGTGCCCGTTCCAAATCTTCTTGGTATTGTCGTTCGTAATCTGATATGTCATTAGCCATCTGTGAATGAAAAATGAAGGGTACTTTTATACAAATATTTAGGGTTTTATCGAAGCTACGTGTTATCAATGATGAACTAATTAATATAAATGTGACCATGCAAAAACGAAAGGTCATTTTAATACAAACAAAAAATTATTTTCGTAACATAAATATTTACCTTTAAATGTTCACATCACTTGTTGTAGATTGCCAATCGTTTTTTATTGTAAATTTTTATTAAAAATAATGTTCTTCTTTGAAATTAGACAGTTTTATCAAGTCGAATAACCTAAAAATATTTTATCGTTTTAGATAATTGCAGATACCTGTACGATATGGTGTTGAACAAAAATGTCAATATTTATAAAATTTATACAAACATTTTTCATAAATTCTCTTTACTGTTTTAATTGATAAATATGTATTAAAAATTATAAATTTGATATGCAGTTTAATTATCATGCCTAATTACTTAATCACTTTTACAAAATTACAGTTCTCTGTACTATACTTGATTTTTTTCCTGGGAGGCAGAACCTGACTTACATAGACATATTTTTTGTGACTTGAAGGAATATAGAGAAGCAACAAGGAATAAAGAGAACGTCTTCAACACACAAAAAAACAACTAAAATCAACGACAATAACTACACAATTTAACAATTCAAGAGAAACTGATTGTTTGACAGTTAAATGAAATTGACGCAATCTTTTTAGCAAATTTTTGAATGTAAATCTTACCAAGTATTAACCAATCACAACAGCGTAATTTAAATTTGGCGCCATGAGTTTCTGCCTAGCAGGAAAAAATGTTTCCAAAACTAGACATTAAAAAAAGTAATAAAAGCTAAATTAGAATCTAGAAATCCCTATTGACTTAATAATTTTTAATACAAAAATATAATACAAATTAATTTTGAAATCAAAAGGATTTTTAAAAATATTTATTGTGTGTACCAGGAAATATGAAGTAATTATTACTGGAATATATTATTTTATTTATATTGGAAACTCTTAAAATACAAATTACAATTATATATCATTATTAAAATACATTTAACAAATTAGACAGTGACGCCAACCTCTCCCAATATATCCGAAAGCCTCTCCAAGTGCATATTTATAGTATCGATGTTACCAGACCTCGAACGATTCAACAATTGGAACGCATTCATATACTCCAACTCGGAAAATTCAGGTCCATTCTCGACGATACCGTTCAAAATTTCCTAAAATTACATCATCAATACTCCTAAAAGAAAGGAAAACAACATACTTCGGGCGTTAAAAAGAAAAGCTCGAAATAATGTCTGGCGTGATCCAGGGCGACTTCTCTCGTCATGGTTATATTTGTCAAAGTTTGCTGTAATGCAAATACATTTCTGCACATCCTTTGTATACCCGTCTCGTCTATAATTTTGAAAGCTTGCGTGGAACTAATTAAAATTTTTGCAATTAGGTGTCCCAAACCTTCGAAAATATACTAGAAAAAGCAATAGATATGAAACAAATGCTGTATGTTATCCACCTTGCATTTTCTAGGATGTAGACTTGACGTCATTGCTTCGTCTACGTTGGCTAGTACTTTGCTCAATTCGAGAACTTTTGGATCTGGTTCATGGGTTTCTTTGTTGAAATCGTCCTCGGCCAATAAATAATGAAAACATTGTACTCGAACCTAAAGTTTTTGAACAGAATAACAATATAATAATTTTTCAGTAAAAAAATGGTGCTTAAAATTTATACGAATTTTACCTCCAAATGAAGTAAAAGAAGACAAGTATTAGCCAACTCGTCAAAATCTTGTGCAATACTAGTTAGTTGTTGTAAAGTTGACGGTGAAACAAATGGCCCATCACCGGGTACATTGATCCCACTTGATGGAGACAAACAAGGTTCTTGTCTGAACTCGCTGGCGAATTGTAACATCTGCACGGAAAACCACTCCATGCTTTCTTGCAACTGAGCCAATTGTTTCAACAACGATAAATCTGATAAAATTTCACCAGCTGCAACTCCTCCTTCACCTAAATTTCCTGCAAGTATTTCCGCCTCACGCCTATTACGTTGCCTGATATCTTCTGGACTTTCTTCTTCGATAGTATGTTCTCTCATTATGACTCTACGTCGTTCGCTGCGTGCTTGATGCTCTTGTTCATTCTTCAAATTTAACCAATTAGGTAATGATCTGTAACAAAACTGTAAAACATAGTCATGTAATTTTGACGTGCATTACTTCAAGAAACGACTTATGTCTTCGTCTTTCAACCAAGCGGCGCTGCAAATTCTTTTATCTTCGGAATGTGGTTGTACGATACCTTGATACGCAGCATGACACGTATCGCGATAATCTTTTAAAGCGTCACAGGCGTATTTAACTATGTATTCTCCATAAATGGGAAGAGCTTGCAAAACTGACTGCCATTGTTTCAAACATTTTTCCACAGTCGCCGTACTCTGAAATTTAAATTTAATTTGTTTTGCAAATTTTAAAATTTAAGAAGACTAACAACCAGGAGCGGTTTATAATCGGTGGTTACGTCCAATAAAATCGTCGCTTTCCAGGCGTCTTTAACTTGTATTGCTACGTTGATCTGATCTCTCGTTTCTGCGGATTTCTTCTTCAAAAACACTTCCGTTATGTAATCCGATAGAAATTGATGTAACGTGCAAGATGTCCTAAAACGTATAAATTAAAATTTGCACTTTAGAGAAAAATTAATCACGAGAAAAATAGGCAAATATTTCCTGAGCAACTCAGATTTTGTTAAAATTCACACTATTCTCTAAGGGCGTTAGCCCTTTGGATACTTCCAATAAATATTTGTTATTATTATTGTTATTAAAATACCCATGTTGCATCCCCATGGCTTCTTCAATCTCTTCGATAAAACACATATAGTGTGAAAATATATGAAGAATGTTATTTGGATCGGGACTGCACACTAAAATTTTATCCTGTTTCGTCTGCACCATAGAATTATCTTTCAAAGTGCTGTTTAAGGTCAAAGCACTGGACGAACTGTCAAATTTGAATAACGATTCTTTCTTACTGAAATTCTTATACGATTACAAAACTCACCTACATTCAAATACAAACTTACACTTGGCCTTTCCTACGTGAGAAGTAACTAGATATATCATCGGGATTCGTGATGTGACTAGCATGTGGCTCGGTGTTTACATTTTGAATGTCCAAATAATCATGTAATAAGTTTTGTAACTAAAATAATTTTTTTAAATTTGAATACAATTTATAATATAAAACTTACAACCGACTGAACTTCAATCCAATACATGTTAATATCGTACAATTTAACGTTGATTTTGTGAGCTGCACAAACTCTCGAAAAATATTTCAATAACATACTATGAGCTTGAGCAATCTCTCGAAACTGTTCGAACAAGGTTTGCATAAATTCCAACAAAATGGTTTGCTTTTGTCTCTGCTCTTCACCACCTAAATTATTGAAATCATTTACGTAAATCGTGGTTCTTTGCACGATGTGAAGCAACTCAGTTCGCATATTAGAATGTAAAACCTATGATATAAATTTAAATGATTAGTCAATACAAAATATATAACATACGTGCACTGCATAAGGTATTTTATCCAGTAACGCTAGACACTTCACTAAAATCGCAACAAAATGTGTCGAATCTAAATCTTGATTGGACAGGGATAAATCTTCTTCAACGTCGAAATGGTCAGGTTTTGATTGGAACTTAGCTGGCATATCAATAAATAGCCTTCTGATGACGTTCCTCTGCTTGGAAGACATTCTCAATTCGTTACGTCTTCCAAAAGGTGATGTAAGACAACCATCTTTACCTGAATCTTGCCTGCATAAATTCAGTACATGCTGCGATGTCTTATAATAAATTTGATGTTTGAGTTCACTTAACAATTTTAAATGTAATTCCTGAAATCATCTATGAAAGGTTGAAATAAAATAAAAAGTAACTTACTTCCTTTTTTTGCTCCAATTCGTTACTTAATTCCTTTATACCTTCAACGCCATCCAAACTATCCTTGCCTAAAGATACTGCCTCAACGAGTAATTCTGTGGCGTGTAAGTATTCTTTCCTCGATAAATGATTTTGAACTTTTATGGGTACATCGTGCAATCGTTCACTGTAAATTATAATTGTAAATTGTTGATTGCTAAGCAGAACAACGTACATTTCATCTAAAAGTTGTAACATGTACTTGTATTCAAGTCCTTCAAACCAAAGTTTTTTTAATTCATCTCTTCGGCAATGCAACAAAGTTTTGCAAGTTTTCAAATTGTCTTTTATTTTGTGGATTTTTTCTCTCGAATCGCTCACTTGCTGCGACAATGTACCAAACAACGTCATTACCTAAATGTATTTATGATTATTTAAGAATCGATGGATTGAAAAGTACCTGAGTGAGATCACCTTCATGTGCAGATACAAGCCCATCTAATTTCTTATCACATGCTTTGTATTCAGATTCCAGTTTGGCTTTCTCTCTGTCTCTTTGTTCGTTGGTTTCTGTTGCTGATAATGTTCGAATAACTGACATCAACAAACCACTCTAAAAGTATATATTGAATTGTGAGTTTTTGTATATTTAATTCTTACCGTTTCTTTGACGGTTTTTATACCTCTAGGAGGTTTTATCGGTGGAGATGGTTCCATAATTTTATAGAAATTTTTAATAATTTCGATAATAATTAGGTTAGAATAGATTAAACGTCAAATTTTGTTGATGTGTGTAGTTTTACCTACTTTGTATATGTTAAAAAGAACTAAATACTTTTTTTCTATACATGAGTTTCCATCGATCCATTATCCAATTCAATAATTATTGCAATTATTTCAATTAAAGATTTAAATCATAGCTTAAATTGTTATAAAATAATTAAGTCCAAATGGTTGTAGTTTATTTAAACCATTTTTGTAAAAAAAGCTTTAAAGGGGGAGTAATTTAAATAAAATACAATAAATAATAATAATAAAAGAATATTTACAATTAAAACAAATTATAAAAGCAATTTTATTACTTTAATTAAATGTAGTTTATTTGCACAGTAGTTCAAATGTAACATTTCATGATTACGAAAGTAGTATAACCTCAAACTAATTTACAACCTAAATATGTCGTTATTAACTAAAAGTATGCCTTTTTGTATCTATAAAACATATTTAAAACCTAATTTTATAGATGTTATATATTGTTTATCACCTTTAACGAAATATTTAAGCGCACCGGTTATACAGGTTAGGGGCTACGCTGCACGCAAAGGCATACGCGAGAGAAAGAAGAAACTTAAGGTGAAAGTTGAGGAAAAGAAGATTGGCTTCATACCACACAACCAACGAAATAAAGAAAAGTATTAATTGTGTTACATTATCGTACATATTTTTACAATTAATTTCAGGTTTTTGCTGTCGCGACCAAAACTAAAATTTGATGAATCATGGCTAGGTTTGCCCAAGGACGACGTGTACCCTTACAAATATTACAAATGGAAAGTGTACTCGTTTGCGGAAGCCGTGCAATGTCATTGCGAAACGCACCATCCGGAAATGTACAATCAACCCAACGCAAATTTACACGTCACAATAGAACTTAACATGGAAGGTGAAAAGAAAGTAAATTTGAACAAATTCCGTTTCAATAATGATCTAATTACGTGCAATTTAAGAATCGTTTTTTGGAAAATATTTTTCGAATGGCCGCCGTTCCTCACAAATTCGATCATGGGGAAGAACGGTCACTTATAGCGTTCACTAAAACCGATGAAATGCAATTGGAAGCGACGAACGCTGGCGCCCAATTGGCAGGGGGCACTGATTTAATTAAACAAATACAAAACGGTGAGATTTCATTGCAAGATTTTCAATTTGTCGTCGCTCATCCAAACATACTGCCTGAATTGGTCGTGTTGCGAGGTCTGATGAAGAAAAAGTTTCCAAACGTTAAAAATGGAAGCTTAGACGTTAATTTACCTGAAACTGTCAATAAGTTTTTGCACGGTATTAACTATTCTGCCGTTAAAGACGAATATGAAAAAGATTTCGCGGCGATTAATACGATTATTGGAACGGTGAGTTTGTCGATTTTGAAAATTATTTTTTTGATTTATTTTTGTAGTTGAATATGGGGCCAAAAATGTTAGAGGAAAATTTCGCTGCGTTGGTAAGGGATGTGTATGAAGTTAAGCCTAAACGAGCTGGGACGTTCATAACTAGGTTTGCTTTTGTTATTTTTTAATTAGTATTAATTGGTAGCGTTTTAGATGTTTATTGTGGAGTCCACCATCATGCGGGAAGTTGAAAGTTGATCATAATTTATATATTGATAGACTAGATGTTGGGGAACAGATTGATGATTCTGTCGATAATGATGAAGAAGAAGAAAAGGCAGCTGTTGTTTAAATTGATATAAAATGTAGTTTTTACATGTATGGTTAGTATTTTGAAATAAAATATAAACGCTATTCGAATTTGTAGGGTAGATTACCTGGTTACATTTTTATGCAAAAAATCCTAGTTTGTAAAAGAAATCTGGATTAGGTTGAAATCAATCAAAAAAAATTGTTAATTTATCATATTTTACTTCTTATTTTTATACATTTGTGATACACATTACATAAGTAATACATTTTATTTTTTTTCATAGAATTTATTTTACAAAAGAAAAATTATATATTTAATAATTTTGATTTATTTGCTCATTTTTAAACGTAACGAAATGCAAGTGCTTAAAACCGGCCAAAAAGGCTCAATAAATCGCATTTAAAAATTAAATCTAATATAACGCTCCATCTGTTTTAAATATAAATAATAATAATATACAACATATACACATTCATTTGACTAGCATTATTATTCACTGCGAAACAAAATAAATTAGGTACTGAATTTGAAAGAAAGAAGCAAACGAAGTGTCCGCGCCTCGTAACTAAAATTTAATTAGTTTAATCGAAGACATTGAATAAAATACATTTACAGGAAGATTCTTAAGTCTGAAATTTGTGATATTTTTTTAGTGTGCCATTTAATAAAAGTATTTATAATTATTTACAAGAGCTGGAAGCCAGCTGGAAAGCAATCATCATAGAACCATGACGACTCGCGAATTGTGGTGGTTGTGATGGTTGGAATGGTGATGTGGACTGTCTGGATCGCTGGTCTGGTTAACAGCCTCGTTTTTCGTTGCTTCGCCGTTCCATTTGCAAATATCTGGGTTGCTTATCTCCGCGAGGCTTTTCAAAGCCTCGCAGTTTTCGGATGTCGGTACGTGTGTGTATTCAACGTTTGTTGGAGATCGGTTCGTTGTTGAATTGGGCGAGTGATGATGGTTCGAACCCCACATCAAAACAGTTTGGCGCGGCATTTCTTGGATGGTGGAGGTGGTGACGGGGGAAAAATGTGTCGTGGTGACGGGATTCTGATGGTTTAACTGATCGTTCATGAGTGACGAGTCCGATTTGATTTCTTCCATTTTTGGCGTTAACAATCCGCTGTTTGACGGCGATGTTGAGTGACTCGAAGACATGCCATCTAGAGATGTTGCATGTTTGATTTTCGCGCAAGATTTGTGTCCCAAATCCAATTGAGCGCTCATAACTTGGACGGGTTGTATGATACCCGATGATGGACTGACTGAATATGGCCAAGAACCAGAATTTGCAACGACGTAACCTCTTGAACTGTCGACGTATGTTGGATATTTTGTTGGAGTATTTTCTACGACTTGTTGGCAGGAATAAATTTTATCATCAACTGGCATAACGGCTGTACGATAAGTAGGATGGTGTGTTGTCGTAGCTGCCGGATCGTACGTTGGTACGGCTGTCCGTGGAGACATATCCAAAAAACCATTTCCAACATACGGGCTGGTTGCTGGAGAATGGTGATATTCGGGATAATAAGTGCTTAAGGGACGATACTGATGAAATAGGTTTTCTGTAGTCGTCAAGTAACGGTTTTCCAACGCCGTTTGCGACGTATAAAGACCGTGCTGGAAGTTCGAATGACTCATATATGTACTAAGGCCATGATCTGGAGCAGTTGGTGGATAAGGCGTCGTATACATATTATAAGCTGTCGCACACCCATCAGTTGCTATGTAATCAACTGTGGGCATCGGACTAACAACTGCCCCCGAAACTGTCGCATTTGTTGGAGGCGTGATTTGACCAGACGAAGAACTCTGTGAAAGTTTACGTTTGGTCCGACATGTCGAAAGAAAATCGCGCAGCTGCGTCTTGTATCTTCGATTAACTCTAGAAGGCGTGGAGGAAAGCGTGTGCTGAGCAACCGTCGGCGTGTTTGATAACAGTTGATCAGATTCTGAGAAATAGCTGTTCGGAAGACCCGCATCTAAGTAACTAACTTTGAAATCCATCGTTCGTTTTCCCAGTAAATCACGTCCTTCTTCTTCCCTGAAATTAATACATTTTAAAATTGTATACAAACCGATGGTGTCCATTTAATAGTTTAACTATTTTGTAATGTTTCTTTTAGTACATTTATCTTTAACTGGGTTTAACTTACATTAAAGGTCGATGTGTGCTGATGACGAAGTCAGGTTTGGAATTTTTGTACACTAAACGCGAACTAGTCTGTAACCATTGCCATTGCCCTTCTTTGGTTTGAAATCTATACGCTATCATTCCGGATGCACCTGTTTTTAAAACTGCAAAGAGGAAAATAAAATCATTTAATATAGCAAATCTATAGAATTGGTATAAGAGAATAGATAAAACTGATGAACTGAATATGGTATAAAACGACATGGGTCATCGTTAAAGAAATAAATCTATCATAAGAACCGTGGAAAAAAACGGTCTTCCCCGTTTTCTACTGAATAAAAAGAAAATCGCGAAAATTCATGAAGACAGTTTGAATTCAGCCCATTTATTGTGGAATAAATTTTGTTGAAATTAATTTGAGAAATTCTTTATTTTGTTAATTTTTTATTTTGCACGTCATGGCGATGTGGACATGTTTAGTCACGTCACGTGACTGTAATTGAAGAATGAAAAGCTAAGAAAAAAATTCATCTGCATTTCGAAATCTTCAAATTGGATCGATAAATTTTCGAAAATTCACGTCCTACTTTTACACGAACCTATGAAATTGATGTCACGTGACTCAAAGCAAATAATTTACCAGTTTCGGGTTTTAGTCCCCATCAGCACGACACATATCATTGTATGCCGAGACGCAGCCTGGACATCAAAGATTGATGTGAGAATAAATTTTTAATGTGAATAAGTATTAAGAAAATTTTAAACTTACGTTCTTGATGTGCACTTGCCACGTAAGCCAAATCATCATAATGTACCAAATCGTACCCGCCCATGTTGGCCAATTCCGAATCGGAATATCCAAGAAGCATTTTTCCTCTGAAAATTCACCAGATTAAAAGACATTCAAAAAACCGATCGTAAATCACCTTTGATCCATCGATACCAACGCCAGGTCAAGTTTGTGTTTGCTTTTGAACATGACTTCTTTCTGCGGAATCTCGAGTAAGGAAGGTGGTCCGAAAGGTGTGCAAATTGCAAAAAGTGCTAAAGGCGGTTCTTCCGATTTACGATTTTGGCCGTGCAACACCTTGACCCGACCTCGAATATCCAATCGCTGCGAATTAAAAATTTAACAATTTTTTTCTGCGTAAAGGAGATAATTTACCAAGAACCCGGAAGTATTGTCCAATAGACATCGGAAGCGTACCGTAAAGCTACGTTCAAGCATGTGCGAGTTGTCGGGCGACAAAACATCCTGAAGACCGATATTCGCCGATTCTTGCGGTAGAAACGAATTCCACATCAGTTGCCTTTGGAGTTCTTCTCTGTCTTCAGAATGAACCAATTCGTACACCGACTGATGCACTATATCCGACTGCAAAAATATCTCGTACAATCAAAAAACAAATTGGACGAAAATACGAACCTGATGGAATCCCAGGTAACCTTCGATGCTATGCGTTGCGAAGAAGACTTCACCTTCGCAGGTGAGTATCATCAAGAAACCGTTGAGTGCCTGAACAACGAGATGCTTCAACAACAATAAAAATTGAAAACTGGTACTTACTTGCAGGAACATTTCTCCATCTAGTGGCGTGTGATCGAATGCTGTGAGATCTCTAGATCGATGCAAACCTCCGGCGTCCTCCTTGTCTTTATGCATGACGACTGCAAAAAATTAAACTTTAATATTTCGTATAAGGGGTAAAAAATGAATGGAATTTAATTGGAGAATTTGGGGCGCACGAAAAAATTTTTACATTAATTGGAATTTAATTGGGGCTGCGCCAGCGCAAGATTTTTCGAAGGTATAAAAAGGTCAGGAATAATAAATAAATGTGTTGTCCGCCGCGTGGAGCTCATTAAACCCGGGCCACGCATAATTTACGAGTCTGCTACGACGAGGGGGCTCGATAGTAATTATTTTACATCATCGCTATATACATTTTTTTATGTGGAGCAAAACAGATGTAATCATCCCGTCTATACATTATTTTTATATGAATTTTATATATAAAAATAAAAAATGTATGGGCTGATGAGAGCTCTACTATAGAAACTGGTCTCAAAATGTGCGGATAACAATAAACAATTAAGAACGAATTTATAAATTGAAAATTTTAAATCCGAACCTGTGAAAGATATCTCGACCGAACAACCGGCCAATAAATCGTTCATTACAGAGATTTCGTTACAGATAAATTAGCCACAAGAACAAACATAATTCGATGGTGAACGCGGGCTACCCACGCTTTCTTAACACCTCTCGCTACCGTAAGTCGAAGCCAACTCGTATATAAATTGATGTTCCCACGGACGAGATTTGTCCGATATTTTACGCAGACACATTTACAACTTTCTGTAACTTGTTGTTGCAACGGGCTCGCTGGTAGTAGGAAAGAGATTTTTCGAGTACTGGTTTGTTTTTCAACGTCGAGTGTTTGGCACGCCACTGATTTGAACGTTTTGGTCACGTATTTTATAATACGTATTTTTTAAATTATTTTAAGCAAAATTATTATTATTATATTAATTTTGTAGTAAAAACTAATCCGCATCTGTTTATAAATTCAAAACTAAATGGAACAATTTAGGAAAAAAATTCACCCACAATGTTTGTAAAGATAAATTATGTCTTAATGCAGTTTCCAAACTTTATGTACCTACGTCCCCCTTTTTTCATAAAAAATTGTCGCGCCCCTGGAATTACAATTGTTTAAGTTCGTACAGATTAATTTTATAATTATAAAGATGTCGGTTGGGTTCGCTCCGTAATTGAAATTCAAAACGTGACGTCTCCCTTTTTTCTCCCCCCCCCTTCCACGCCTTAATAGTCGCGTCCCACACCTTGGAAAACACTGTCTTAATGGCAAAATGGAAAATTCACCCACAACGTTTGTAAAGAAATTGTGCCCCCCCCCATCAATTTTACAACTGTTTAAGTCCGTACAGATTAATTTTATAATTATAAAATTATTATTATTATATTAATTTTGTAGTAAAAAGTAATCCGCATCTGTTTATAAATTCAAAACTAAATGAAACAATTCAGGAAAAAAGTTTCAATATGGCACGCCACTGATTTTATCCGTTAACGATTTTATTTTTTAAATTTATTGAGCAAAATTATTATTATGTTAATTTTGTAGTAAAAAGTAATTCGCATCTGTTTATAAATTCAAAACTAAATGAAACGATTCAGAAAAAAAATGTCAATATGGTTCGCCACTGATTTTATCCGTTGACGATCATTCGAGATATTTTCATCAAGAAAGCCGTGTAAATCTGACAAATTTGTAACCAAACTCATTGTGCCAACTGTAATTTATGAAAAACTAGAACGACAACCTAACAGAAATAAATTATATCAACTTTTGGGTTTAAAAATTTAAACATTTTTTGCAATTTACGCCCAGGCGCATTTTTTATGTTGACTAATTTGTATAAAATAAATAAAAGTAAAAGCTAAAATCACGATTTTTTTTAATGAAGGCATCACAATCAAAGCAAACCCAACTTTCCAAACATGATCCAACCTAAAACAATCAAGTATACCCGACAGAATCAAATCTAATCATAAATACAATAGAATAACTTTGCCCATTTCAGTCGGATTCAAACCCAACAAATAAATACAATTACAGTAAACCCAATCTAATCCAAGTTATAACAAATTAAATACGTAAAAAACCAGACACGCAATCCAACACAATGTAAATACAACGTAGATAAACCCAATTTAAAAGAATTTTAATTTTTAGGTGCGTAGTTTTATTTTAAGGATTGAAAATTGTATCTGTTAACTTAATAACGTCTAGTGGAAATTATTGTGTTTCTTCTGAAATTGGTTGCCTTTTGGGATAAGAATTCATAACATCTAAATTAAGAATTGAATACCCAAAGGAAGATTTCAATAAAACCAAGAATTAAACCCAAACAGATAATTCAATAGCCAAACCTAAAATTGAATACCCAAAAAGATAATTTTATATGATTGATTTTTTGTAATATTTTCTGGATAAAAACCCATACCCAAACAGAGAAATCAATACTCAAGCAAAGAAATTAACGCCCAAAGAGATAAATTAATAACACAAATCAATAGATTTCTGTTTTCAGAAGAAAAATTCCAATAAAATTTACAAGTCATGTTATAAAATTTTCAAGTCGTGTGACGTCCTTCGATTTTCGAGTAAAGGTCACACGACGCCCTGAAAACTTATGATCGATTCCCTCGCAATCTTTCCTCGTGAAACGACGACGAGGCGAGGGTCGGTCGGCCGAATAAAAGCCTAATAGGTTTTTTTCCCTTATCGCGGGAAAAATGCAAATCCTTATCGAAAATAATTTTCCAAAGCGGCGGCTCTCGCTACTTAGCATAATCTTCGAATAACGACTTAGTCTCCGGACATTATGAATGGGCCGTCGTGCCCGGTCGGTCGGTGGGTCGGCGCATGACTCGCAACTTTACCCGAGTTCCATACCACTCGATCCGCTTCTCCGTATAATAATATCCTGCGGTCACGTAACGTGCCACAACTATTTAAATACTAATTAATATTTTTAATTGCATGTAAATTATTGCGAACGCGACACAATCGCGATCATACGGCGCGACTAATCTGTATAATTGATTGGGGAAAATGGAACGCTTTGGAATATCCAAGTCTTAATTATCGGCGTGGCGATCGTCGTAGTCTGATTTCTTTATGAAATAATTCTGATGATGTACGCGTTTGGTTCAAATGAATGCCAAACTATGCGAAACCTATTTGAAACGAATTTAATGAAAAACCCAATTCGATTATTAGGTTTTCGTTAGGTTAGGTTAGGTTAGATTAGGTTTTCCAACCCAATTTGTTCCAATTCCGTTCCTGTTTAATTTAACACGATAAATGAATTTGGTCACATTGGGTTTTCAATGCAATGTCATCCAACCCCATTTTTTCAAATTTCAATAATATATTAATTACTATTAATATTTTTGGGTTTTCAATTTTCTCCAAATTTTATCAATGATGATAATAATAGGTTTGCCATAAAAGCTGTAAAATTTTGAAAAATAGGAAAGAAGATATGGATGGAAACTTTGGCGATATCGACGCATCCTTAATATTTATAACAAAAAATTCTTGTCCTTTTTGTCGACTTTTTTTTTGATGAACCTTCTCCTCTTTGTTTCAAATCTACAGTTGGAGGGTTTATTATTATTATTACACTGTATTTTATTGAGTTCTTCTATGGATGTATGATGATCACATTGATGAAAAATTGGTGAAAGGGTCAATTAGGAATGACAAAAAAAAAATAACAATTGAGAAGACCTAATCAGTGAGGAAGCGTGCAAGACGACGACAAGAGGATGTGTGAAGTTGATGGAAGAATTCAACAAATTATCATGGGAACAATGACGTGATTACAAAATTTGGATAATTTTATTCAAAAAAAAAATAATAAAAAATTTCTATGGACATCCGAATATTGAACGATGATCCGATTTAGTTGAGCGAAAAAACGTCCACAGAACACATCTGTGAATTTCGGCGTAAAAAATCCTACACGAACACGAATACCTCACGGACAAGGCGCACATAAAAAAAAATCAAACGGTAGCGGACGAACGCGTCTGTATCGAATTTCGGGCTCGAATTTCCGCCGAAAATCCGCATTTTGTCGCTCTTTTATTGTACGAAAAATTGTAGATGTCCGTACGAGTCGATCGTCGTTTGTCGATCCAACGGACCGTAAAATTACGACCGGAGGGACGTAAAAGACGCGATGAACAAAGATAAAGATAAATGATGTCTTGATGCAGTGGTTTCCAAACTTTAAGTACAGCTCTTTTTTCATAAAAAAATTGTTGCGCCCCCATAAATTTTACAACTGTTTAAGTTCGTACAGATTAATTTTATAATTATAAAGATGTGGGTTGGGTTCGCTCCGTAATTGAAATTCAAAACGTAAGTTCTCACTTTTTCCCCTTTAATAGTTTCGCGCCCCACACTTTGGAAAATACTGTCTTAATGCAAAATGGAAAATTCACCCACAACGTTTGTAAAGATAAATTATGTCTTAATGCAGTTCCCAAACTTTACGTACCTACGCCCCCCTTTTTTTCATAAAAAATTGTCGCTCCCTCCATGCAACTGTTTAACTTCGTACAGATTAAACATATGAGTTGGGTTCGCTCCGTAATTGAAATTCAAAACGTGACGTCTCACTTTTTTCTCTACGCGAAACTATCAGGGGGGGGCTGATAGTTTCGCGCCCCACACTTTGGAAAACAATGTCTTGATGGCAAAATGGAAAATTCACCCACAACGTTTGTAAAGATAAATTATGTCTTAATGCAGTTTCCAAACTTTATGTACCTACGTCCCCCTTTTTTCATAAAAAATTGTCGCGCCCCTGGAATTACAATTGTTTAAGTTCGTACAGATTAATTTTATAATTATAAAGATGTCGGTTGGGTTCGATCCGTAATTGAAATTCAAAACGTGACGTCTCCCTTTTTTCTCCCCCCCCTCCCCGCCTTAATAGTCGCGTCCCACACTTTGGAAAACACTGTCTTAATGGCAAAATGGAAAATTCACCCACAACGTTTGTAAAGATAAATTATGTCCCCCTTTTTTCATAAAAAATTGTGCCCCCCCCCATCAATTTTACAACTGTTTAAGTCCGTACAGATTAATTTTATAATTATAAAAATATGGGTTGGGTTCGCTCCGTAATTGAATTTCAAAACGTAACTTCTCACTTTTTCCCCTTTAATAGTTTCGCGCCCCACACTTTGGAAAATACTGTCTTAATGCAAAATGGAAATTTCACCCACAACGTTTGTAAAGATAAATTATGTCTTAATGCAGTTTCCAAACTTTACGAACCTTCGCCCCCCTTTTTTTCATAAAAAATTGTCGCGCCCTCCATGCAACTGTTTAACTTCGTACAGATTAAACTTATAATTATAAACATATGAACGACGTCTCACTTTTTTCTCTACGCGAAACTATCAGGGGGGGGCTGATAGTTTCGCGCCCCACACTTTGGAAAACAATGTCTTGATGGCAAAATGGAAAATTCACCCACAACGTTTGTAAAGATAAATTATGCCCCCCTTTTTCATAAAAAATTGTGCCCCCCCCATCAATTTTACAACTGTTTAAGTCCGTACAGATTAATTTTATAATTATAAAAATATGGGTTG
>JAFFZR010027873.1:0-17344 GCA_018397195.1 Lethrus apterus | reverse complement strand
TCTGATCTCTTCACTTCGTATTTTATCTCTTTTGGTTACTCCCTCAATTTTCCGCAGTATCTTCATTTCTACAGCTTGAATTTTGCTTGCCATTTTTTCTGTCAAAGTCCATGATTCACATCCATATGTCAGGATGGGCACTAATATTGTTTGGTATACTTTTGTTTTCGTTCGTTTACTGTTTTCTCTTTTATTGAAGCAGATATTGTATAATGCTCCATACATTTTATTTGTATTCATTATTCTGTTGTTTACTTCACTTTCTATTCCCCCCTTATCTTCCATTATTGCACCCAGGTACTTTATTTTGTCGGTTTTCTGTAAAATATAATACATACAGGTTATATTCTAATCAACAAATCAGCTGGCGTTTTGAGATGACATTTTTAGTTATTATTTTGCATTGCTCTCCCTTGTTTTTTTATATCATTTAAATAAGAAGAGTGTGAATTACTGTAGTTTTAGGCTGGTGTAATAAATCAGATTATTTTTTAAACTTATCTTTCGATTAAATTTCTTATGTGGTAGGAAAACCTTTCGTATTCCTAATATAGTGTTTGCGGTGTTTTATGGTTGTAAGAAAATAATTGTTTTCTGTTACAAAATGTGCGAACAGTTGCTTAAAAGAAAGCACTTGGTTGTAAAGACTATCTGTACTTAGTATTTAGTATTCTTATCGTAGTATCAGATATTTGATAAATGTGCTTCGATTTAACGGTTTATATGTGCAATAAATTTTATCACAGATTGTACGAGGGAGAATGATATCTGTGCAAAATAATTATAATAAAAATAATTCAATAAAAACTAATTAATTATATAAAGTTGATAAATGAATTATTCCTTTCATTCTTGTGTGTCGTAAATAACAAAAGTGTATGAGTTAAGTGTTACATTAAATTAATAAAATAATCAATTTGTTCCGTTTAGAGGCAGTCTGCATAAATGATTTATTGTCTTATCGCATTTGAAATAATGTTTTGTTTTTAGTCGATTGAAATTACTGCTTTTGTGTTTTGTCTTTAGAAACTATATAGGTCTATTCATTATGTGAATTATTAATTGATATCGTTTAACTGCTATATTAATATTTATCTCAGTATACCATAAAGAACTTAAAGATCACTATAACTCGATTGGATATTAAACTTAATCTTCTAAAATGTTTACATTTACATTCATTTGAATATCTTATTTTATTTATCAAAAATATTATTAATATTTATTATATGGCAAACAAAACTATGAATTATTGTCATCGAAGACACAATGATCTATCAAATTTTAACCTCCCAGAAAAATAAAACTGTTCGTTGAATATGTTAGTTTACAATTGCAATAATGTTGATTATCAAATATAAATATTTTTAAAAACTATTTGCAATTTTCAAAAAAAAAAAAAAAAAAAAAAAAAATTAATTAAAAAATAAAATTGTAATTATCTTTTACAACAAAGAATTTGATCAAAAAAAAAAAAATTTATAATAATAAATGTTGAAATGCTAATGCCATAACAGAATCAGTCAGGCAAACTTGATTCAGTGCTCTCAGTAATTAAATTTTCTTACAATTACATTACAATAAATATATGAATTGTACTATGTTTCGATCTCTGATACGTCATCGATGCGCAGAAACGAATTTTCATCTTTAATTGGCATCATTTCGTACTTTTAATCCATGCATGGGCGTATGATATTTTTCGTAATTTCGAATATTTTATTTATTTTTCATTTTTTGGTAAGTTTTATAGTTTATGTTTAGATAATAATTAGTTTGTTATATTGACTTTTATATTGCACTATAAACGTATTATTTGATAAGTAAATAATTCTAACCTAACTACGCCAATGAACTGTCTCTATTCGCGCAGATCAATTGACGACGCATCAGAGGTCTTAACTTAAACGGACTCTATATTAGATATTTCTGGTACATGGAGTGACAGAAATGCTAATAGTTCTGTAGTGACTAGCAAATAGGGAATCGCGATTTAATTTAGGGTAAGAAAATATAAACTTAGCGTGCGCGATACTTATAAAGTGAACGATTATACACACAAATATTTCAAAATTGAAAGTCAGCATCGTTCGATATAAACGTGATAAAGATCGGGAAACTGGTTCTAATACACAGTACTCTACGAGAATTTATAGCAAAAAATAAGCTTGCTGTTAATTGTAATAATCTCTAGTTCTTGTCTTTGAAAATGAAGAATGTATTGACACTTTCCAATGAATCCTCGGAATAGCTTATTCGATATAAAATACAGTATTTATTTTTGTCATTATACAGGCTGATTCAGAAATAGGTATCAATATTTAAACATGTCATGGCTAACATTAGTCGAAACCTGAGTATGTAAAAATGGCGGATTTTTTTTCATTTTTCAGAAAATATGTAAATAACGCCCAATCGTCGCATTTGAAGGTTCTTTTGCAACATTTCATGTTATTCCCGCCAAACGAAGCTATTTTTTAATACGGCGAAGATTAAAATGGCTAAAGGACCGAATGCTCATATAAAAAAATTCCGAAAATTTAAACTGAAGATAGAACGGTCGTTTTTGTGGATTTGGGTTTCGGCCAAGGTCATCTATCACTTATTAAAATAGTGGAACCTATTTCAGAATGATCCTGTATGTCATTTGTTGTGGAATCTCGTATAATTAAATGAAATCCTATTAATTGTCCAATGTGTGCGTTTTTGGTTAAGATTCAAATTAATTAAATTTTTGCAAATAGTTCATAAATGTAAATTAAATCATAAATTAATAACACATAATGAGAAGAGAGAGAATTTCTTATATAAATGTTTTTTAATCGTTCATGATATTTACATAATCTATTTTAATCATAAAATTAATTGATGGGTAGGACCATATGTTTACAATTTTTGAGTAATTTGCATTTCAAGAAAAAAATATTAACTGTACTTGCAACTTCCAACCTAACAATTACATATTATATTTTTCTTACTGATGAACGTAATGATCCTGTGATCGTTCAATATTCTTCTTCAAATATGAATGCTTTCAAACATTTTTTTGAACTTTTTTTTATATATGTAAGACTCCACAGCTAGTCGAAGTCAATTTATGCAAGTGTACATTGTGTCTCATCACCACATAAAGTTTCAGTTCTGTAATATTAAATTTAAGATATCCATAAATATAGGAAATTTCAATGTAGTAATGTTTATGTATTCGTAATATTTCGATTAAACCTCTATACATATTCGGCAGTAACAAGATTTGTGCGATGAAAGCCTAGGCTGTAGGGTTTATTACTTTGAATGTGACCGAAAGGTACTTAACCTTACCCGTTTATGTTCATAATAACATTAATAATAACTTTACTAGATTACACGAGGATGGTCATTAAAGTGCTGAAACTGAACCGGTATTAACATAATGTTTATTTATTAAATCATAAAACTCGTTCTGATAGTGTGAATTCAAAAGTTCGGAATCCATCACGTTATTTATATCGTCCCGTAAAAACCGCAAATGTTTTATGTCACATTCATTGTTGCGTAACTTTCTTTACTAACATTTCACGGTGCATACTGCGTATAATTCATATATATCCAGCTCACAATGGCATCAGTTACTTTTTTAATATTGAAACGATGTTGCAGAAGGTTGTCCGCTTCAATTTCAGTTTTCTCACGACTGCGCGCAATTATTTTACAAGCGGGCATTCAGTAGTTCGAAGCTTCTTAATGAAAATACGTTTATTACGGTTATTTAATTATGTTATGTAAATTTCAGATTATAAAGTTGATACTCATTCGAAAGTCAATGATCTTCTCCGTACATTAATCAAATCCTTCAATAATTAAAACTGATAAATGTAGTCATAGTACCCAATTCGCGTTAGCAATTTTATCTTAATTCTTGCAAAATGTAAATTTAACGTCTAATTCAATGCAAACTACTATTTGTCTCATGTTTTACCTTTGTCATTTCGACTTTAGTTGCCGACGTTTCGTTCACTGTTGCAAGTAACATCTTCATGACGACACAATAACAATCTAAAAGTTCATAATGAGCCGGACAAATATTCGGAAGGCTCTGGTAGAACTGTCAGAGACCTGAAGATGTGCAGTGGTGAACGAAACGTCGAAATGACGCGGTTCCAGCCCGGGCGTAAAGGTAAAATATTTGGTCAATGGCCGCGGAAGCCTTTAAGAAAATGAAAATTAGCGCCAATTTAAACTCGTAAAATTTGAAATTCCGAAATTTGAAAGTCCGAAAAATTAACTATCGAACCAGATTTATTCACCGAATAGTTCGTGGTATTTGGACTCTTGAAGAATGTGGAGGTACAATTGCCTGGAGGTAAAGAAGAAGAAAAAAATGTTTAACTTACAATCTGATCTGCAAATGTGCCAAATAAATTTGAAATGGATCTATTTATTATCGTATAAAACAAATAAAAGCATTAAAAAAAAAAAAAAAATCAACCAAACGAATAAATATCTCGGCAAAATATCTAAAAGTTAATTAATTTTTCTTATTGTTGAATTTGAACGTTTTCTGCTTTACAATGTATACGCTTGTCTTTATAACATTTTTTTTTATTTTACAGCGTGTTTCTGAAATAGGTATCAGTATTTTAACAGGTGATGGTTATTACCCGAAGCGTAAATAAGTAAAAATGACGATCCTGTGTTGAAGAGTGTGTAAAATATGAAAATAGCGCTCAAGTTGCAAAAGACCCTTTAAATACGATGAATTTAAAGGTTCTTTCGCAACTTTTACAACTTTTCAATACGATGATGGCTACAGGACCATACTTAGAACCGAATGCCCATATGAGAAATGACATTATCCTTAAATTTAAAATAAAGACCGTCAGGGTCACTGTCATCTGTTAAATTATTCATGCCTATTTCGGAAACAACCTGAATATCAATAAATATAATATAAATAATTATACGACTATTCACCATCTGTAATGATCCAGCGTTACAATGAATTAGTTAATAATAATTAACAAAGTTAATGACAGGAAAATGACAACAAAAAATGAATAAACTATCCTTTATTATCATTGTTATTGGTGTGATTCTCATTATCGTTTCATGTCTGTTATTTTGTCAAGAAGTTTCGAAAATCCGAAATATGAATCCCCCTTAATAATTTACACACCAACAACATAAATTTATTTAATTCCTTTTTAATTTGTCAGACGAATAATTTAAAACCAATTAAAATTATGTAAATTTTAAATGAGGTACAGTGTAAAATAAATACATTCGCTGATAAATTTCACAGCTATAGAATATCTCGATAATTATTCTTGTATGGGCGCGACACAAATAAGAAGCATTAAAATAATTATAAAATTTCATGTGCCTGCGATTTCATCGCATTTAAAACCTGCCAGGAACTTGTAATTAAATAAAATAAAATGATCTACGATTAATCGATTTGTTAATATTATGTATTAAATCGTAGCTTAATTATTCGCACGTTATTTATTGTTATCGAATCCGGACATAAAAAATACGATTTTGAAAAATTTCAATTCGCGCTGAAAATACTAAGCGATGCGCAGTTTATTTGGTCATTAAAATACGTTCTACAAGATCAGCTTTTATGAGATTTTTTTATGACTTAGACAAGAAATCATTCGACTGTAGACCGACAAACTAAAATTGATGGCACTGAAAAGAATAGTGGAAGAATATAAATGGAAATATAACACATGAGTCAGTAAACTGAAATCACTAAAGGAATCACATTTTTTATAACTATTTGTAGTTGCAGGTTGTGTGTAATGCGATTTTATAATATGGATATTCAAAATACTACTCAATATAGTTATTATTTTGAATAAATTATTTTTATTCGTTGATTTTTATAGAAATTGATGAAAGTGAACTTAAGTATAATTTATTGATTTTTATTTTATTTTTTTAAATATTGTATTAATATAATCACTGAAAAGATTAATTTTATTAATATTGTTAAAATTTAAACATGAGGTGTTTCTTACACTATTATTAAAGACTTACGAAATACGTATATTGTCATCAAATTGTGCGACAGAGACACGAAGTTGTTTGATAACATGCCTCTTAAATGGTTTTATGGAACCTAAATATAATAAATCCTGACATTTCCAGAAACATTTTGTCGCTTTAAAGCACGTTGTTTAATACTTTTATAATGTAATTATTTTTGCCGACATTAAGCTCGACGAACGACTTCTTTGTAATGAAAATATACTTAAAGGTGTCAGATGTTGATATATACGTTCTATTTTACGAGTATATTTTCATACTAAACGTCATCGACCGACCGCTGAAACTAAACGACTTGGAGAAAGCAAAATTCGGGGCACATTTGTTTAGAATCTATAAAATTAATGTCTCAGAAAAAAAAAACCGTTTAAAATTAACGACGTGGTTAAGCCAGTGTAATGTGACAAGTTTTAAGTGGTGACGTGGCGGTTATTATGTTTCCCAAAACTATAAAATATGTTTCGAAAAAAAGGCCGACAAACGGACATGTTAGGAAATCGTGCCGTTTATTTTTGCTCTTTACAAGAATTTTTTTTATGGGTTATTTAAGAAACAATAATTTTTAGTTTACTAGAGACGTTTTATTTTGCAAAATTTTTATTTGTCAATGGATTGAGGAATGTGTTGGGAATTTTAGCAAAACTTTTTTGAAGCAAACATGCACGTGGAGATTTACTAAAGCAAGGTTCGCCATTTTCCAGAACAAAGTAAAGTTATTCCCGCCAAAGGAAGTTGATTTTCAACGTGAAACATATTGAAATGGACACGGGACCGTACTTAGAACCGAATGCCCATATATAAAAAAAATTAAAATGAGGATGGGACCGCCGTTTTTGCGTATTTGGGTTTGGGTTAAGGTCATCTATCACCTGTTAAAATATCAGGACCTATTTCAGAATGACCCTGCATATGTAAATTCAAAAACGATAAAAATGCGACAAATTTATATTATAATGTAGTCATAGATTATTTGCATGGGATGATAGTGTGTTTTCGCATGTAGTTTTCGTCTAAGTCCTTTTAACATTTTCATTTATAAGGGGTCTGCTGACCATCTTTCCATACTTACTCATTCAATTCCCTTGCTACGAAAGCTTGAAAAAGCTCTCAAAGCACACTAACGTATTTCGTGTGAAGGCAGTTTAGGATTTTTTATGCTAGATCTTCTGATTTATAACAAAGATGCTTCGCCTCAGATAAGAAACTTAAAAATTTCAAATTTTTTAGCTTTTGACACGTAATTTTAATAAGCACAAGAGTTTTGAAAGTCATGGAATATTTTTTAATTGATAAATGAAATTTAAATTATCAGACGTTTATTTATATGATTCTTTGATAATATATTTTGTTCCGCTTGTACATCTTTCAATAATGATAAACGCTATGGTAAAAAATAAAATCACAACATTATTGATTAGTATACGTCAATATGTAAATTTTTCAAATTTTAAACTTCATTCTTGAAAATTACATCCATGATTTACATATTTTATGTCCTAATGATCATAATTGCTAATAGATTCATTGAGTACTTTAATATAAATTAATTAAATAAAAAATTAAAAAATAATAAAATTTAGTAATTAATAACTTAGAGTGCAATAAATATAAAGTAATAATAAGCCTTATATCGTTAATTACAGGGTCTTCCTTAAATAAGTACAGATATTTTAACAGGTGATAGCTGACGATGGGCCCAACCCCAAATATGGAAAAATAACGGTCCTATGTTGAAGGGTGTGCCAGAAAAAAATATTTTAAGTTTTGAGTAAAATATGACAGTATCGCCGAATTATCATCAATAAAGCTTGTTTTCCAACATTTCATGTTATTCCCGCCAAAGGAAGTTGATTTTCAACGCGACACATATTGAAATGGACACAGGACCGTACTTAGAACCGAATGTCCACATAAAAAATGACATTTATCGAAAATTTAAAATGAAGATAGGACCGCCGTTTTTGCGGATTTGGGTTTGGGTTAAGGTCAGTATGTAATAACTTCAATAATTTTTTTTATTACATTTTTATGTCAAAGTGTGAAGGTTGAGCACGTTTCCAATTTTATGTATGCAGCTTACAACTGATTTTTTTCTTAATTGAATGCGCAGAAACAGCGGTTCTATGTTCGTAAATAAACCAGAACACAGTGTTATAAATGGTAGATGCAAAACTATATCCTCCATCATTGAAAACTAAAGCAAAATGAAGACAACTTCCGCGATAAAAAAAAAAACAATATTACTTGCTCAGTTACAAATAATTCGTTATTGCCATGTGTTTTTTTTTCTTTTGTTCTAGGCTCATCATATCTTTTTTCTGACTTCTTCAAAATTACTCGTTTATTCTTCCACTCACTTAGGTAATTCGTATTTTTACTTGATTCCTTTATAAGTTCCAGCTTCTTGGAAAGGTGTCTTTCATTTTTCTAACTTTTTGTTTATTATTTTTGCTTACATTTTGTTTGCAGTTTTCGTCATCGATATAACCGTAATCTTACTTCATTTTACTATTAACGTCTTATTGTCACGTGTCATCACAAAAACTGAACAAAAAATTATCAGCAGGTTAAAATAATTTGTGCTTATTAAAATTGCATTAAATTGAGTTTTAAAAGAAAACAGTACGTTGAAACATATTTGAATAAAAATGTTGCAATAATTTTTGGTTTATTAAATATTAACTCTTTAACTGTAATTTTCCGCCGATATTCCGTACATATCAAAGTTTACAATTTATCAACAAAGCTACTTAATAACTTTATTCACATTTTAATCAAAATTGAATCATTATCTTTATTTATTTATATTTTCAACGGATAAATATAGAAATAAATCTTACAGTTTTAAAGACATTTAACTTATTGACATAATCACGATTTGATGATTTGTGCCCGTACAATATATATCTCATCCGACGACACTTAATAATTTTCAATTTATAATTCATATTTTACATACGTCATATTTTATGGCGTATTTTTTTCGCTATTTTGCAGTGCGCGCTTGTCATTTTTAAGGCCGGCACGAAAGGGTGAGGCAGTCGTAAAAATGCCATAACCACGTCTCGGTCTGGTTCACACGAGGGGTGTACGTTTTAAGAGTAGTGATTGTTTCTAGTGTGAAAAATCTAGTCTCACGTTAAAGGAAAGACCTTTAAACACGTTGTAATTTGATGGGTGTTGGTATCCATTGATTGTAATTTGAACTTCCTTCATTTTTATAATTCAATGCGCATAACTTAATCTTTGAAAGAATATTAAGTATATTAATTGTCTAGACATCCGCTAGACTTTGAAACCAACGTATCATAATCAAGGCGTATATGTGACGATAATATGCAAATTGTGTTTTGAATATATTATTTGCTTTTTAGTTGCAATTTCTTAACATAAGGATATAAACCACACGACAATTTAGTTATTTTATAAGAGAGAACAATAAAATAATAATAAGAGTAATAATAATAATACAAAATTATATCAACAAACGAACTAAAAAAATTGGGAAAATGATAATTCTGTTCTTTGATTGGAAACCATATTTACACAATGTTGCTGTTGTTTTTCTTGCACTTTGTGCATCAAATGACGACAAAAAGGACATTGAAACGGTCACATACCAATCCTATTAGGTATTTTGTCATAGAAAAATTTGATGCTAATTTTATATTTTATTGTTTTTACGAGAGTATAGAAAAGGTGCAGATTTTATGTGGTTAAAAAGCTTTTCTTTTTTCCATCTAAATTTAAAATGAATTTAAAATGTTGCAATCCAGAAGCATAAATGATCACTTCGATAAAATAATTATCTAGGTAGTAATCTGATTAAAATACGAGGTGAGGCACAATGATTAAATTAAACAGTTAGAGTACTAATTTATCGACATCACTTCGTGCCGGATATCAATAGCTTTAGCGCAATGCGTGTGATACCGAACACTGATGGGCTTATTATCGATACTTCAAGTGGCTGACCCATTGCAGCTCGCCTCATACAGTCCGTTCGCTATCCATTGACGAGATACCTGCATGATTTACAACTTGCGTTAAAAGTTACGATATAAGTAAACAGAAACGACCGTTTACAAGCGGAAATCCTTCCAAAATATCAGGGGCGCCCGTAATCGGCAAATGTTTTCAATCGCATCGTGTTCTTATTACCTACACATATTATTATTAAAAATATTTGTTGCGCCACTGCATCTTTAAGTCATTTTATTTTATGGCAGGAGTACCTCAGAAAAAAAGGGTCGAGCGACTCTTTTCAACAGGTAGTCTCGCCAATGGCTAGCGAACGGACTATACCAATAGTTAATCGATCTGAACGTAAAGTTTGTGCTTGTCAAGTGACAGTTTTTTGTCAAAAGGCTTTACAAATTTATCTATTTTGTACATAACGTTAAAATTATACTTTCGAAAATTGTAAAATCGAATATTTCCATACATGTGTAATTACTGTAATTAGTAATATGTATGTATGAGTTGAATTAGTTCACTGTACGTAACACATATTGTTTTTATTGCTTTGAATTAGGTTGTATTCAAGATATACTTACTACATTTATGTTTAATATGAGTTATGGTAGAACATACTTGGCAATAAAGATTATAATTTATGTGAAAAATCCAAAACAAAATGAGTAAATTCCAGCCTATTATTGGAAACGTGACACCATACATTTTTGAGTCACATTCAAAAACAAATGTTGAAGAAAAATTTATTTTACGTTCTCTGAACATGTTAAGGTGATAAATCGTCTTGTTAGATTTGATTTGAGGCCATAAAAACCAACAATACTTTAAAATGGCAACAAAAAAATAATCATAATAATTGTTTTCATGAACTACAGTTGCGAATAAAAATTATAAATAAATTAAAAATGCATGTGTGTATTTCAAAATATTAACAAAGTGTTTATTGGCCTTAATGAAGTGTTATTAAATGTTTTGTAGCGAAGATAAAATAAGAAAAATGTATGAATAGAAAAGAAAAGACAAAAAAGAACAGGACAGGACAAGTATATTAAAAAAGAGTTATTGTGTCTGCTCAAGTAAAAATAAGTATTTTTTATTTTCTTGCAAATGGTAGTTTTAAAATAGCATTTGCATAAATTCTTTTGCTGACCAATTCTTAGGTTGTTTTCCAAAATTTTTTCAAAAATGGCTATATTTTAATAATACAATAAAATAAAATAAATCATATATTAAAAAATACTTAAAAAATACAAGAAGACAATAAATCTTTTTTTTTTTTTTTTGATAAATAAGAATTATTAATGTTTACTCGATATCATGTTATATATATGTTATATTCCATTTGGAATAAATAATTATGGTACAGTATAATTATAGTATTTTATTGAAGAAAATTTTTCAGCACAATATTTATCACAATTTTCCTACAATTTTACCAGTTTAATAGATTTCTTTATAATTTTCTTTGTACGGAATATTGTTCAACAGTACATATAAATCACGCTCACGATGTTTAAAATGTCAGTGAAAATAAAATACCTGAAACAATAAAATTTTAATTTGAATTTTGTTTGTCACAAATATCTGTATTACCTGTCTTTAGTCTTTACATCATTCCTTAGTTTTATCTCATTGCTCTGTGAGTATTTTCTGTTATTTATATTAAATTCTTATTTACTTAGCGCATTTAATATTATACGTCATGGCTTTTGGAAGTTTCGAAATTTAAAAGCGAGAGCTAAACCTGAATACGCCAGAAAAAATATCGGCATAAAATTATTGAAGTTGAGCACATATTTTATATATTTGGACTAATCTAGATAGAAATATTTTATGTTACACATTTTTAATTTGAATAAAAGTTTTACTGCAATTTTCTTACTGTTTAAGCAAAACAAAAGCCCTTTATTGATTATTCATATACAGGTGTCCGCGGTAATAATAATTTATTCCGTACTACATTTACAAATATTATTAAAATAAAAACAAAATAAAACACCCTCAAACGAAACATCCTCAATATCTAAGAATCTAAATTGTTCTTAAAATCGCTGAAACAGGTAAACGTTAGATCGAAGGGGCATAACTTTTGGCGAAGAAATGATCGGCATATCTTCAACCCCCTAGCCGTAGGGGTGCCATAACCTTAAATTATTAAATTACACTTGGGGTTGAACGATACCTCATTTAAAAGCATACATAATTTGCATTTCAACGGTGTATCAATTTTTGAAATCCATCGATTCGTTTTCGAGAAATTATTTTTTCAAGATAACTATGGCACAAAACAAAAACGGCAATTTAGTTAGAAAAACCGCCAAGATTAATTTGAGAAGTTGTTGGAAATGGCTTCCCCTAACTTCCTTACAATTATAGAAACGTTGTTCAAACCCACGACGTACGTTTTGAAAAATTTCAGGGGTCACTGCACGGCAGGCAGGAGATAGAATTGTACATTCTATCTCGCAAATTTCCTAAAGATGTCGTGGGTTTGAGCACCGTTTGTATAATTGTATGGAAATTGGGGGGAGGCCATTTCCAACAACTTCTCAAATAAATCTTGACTGTTTGTCTAACTAAATTGCTGTTTCTGTTTTGTACCATAGTTATTGAAAAGCTAATTTCTCGAAAACCAATCGATGGATTTCAAAAATTGATGCACCATTGAAATGCAAATTACGTATGCTTTTAAATGAGGTATCACTCAATCCCTAGTGTAATTTAAGAACTTAAGGGTTGGCATCCCTGCGGTTAGGGAGTTGAAGGTATGGCGATCATTTCTTCGCCAAAAGTTGTCCCCCATCGATCTAAAGTTTACGTGTTTCAGCGATTTTAAGAAAACATTTTTGATTCTTAGATATTGGAGTTTGTAGCTTTGTTCTCCGCTTATCGTTACTGAATAACGATTTAACATGTACCGTTTGCACATATTAAATTTAAAGTGCCATTGGCCCGGAGGTTTTAAAATTTCTTGTTCTTGTTCTCTATTTAAATTAAAAAAACACACCGGGATGACGTTAATTTGTGAAAATTCATTTATTACACGAGCTTTGACTTTGTCAATACGCTGCGACAACGACGATGCAAGTTTAATACCACGTATAATTTTATCACGTGTTAAAATAAAAACTAAGTTAGCCGTGCGAGAAACATGAGAGAAACGTCGATATGAACGTGCAACGAGGGAAACATAAAATTTTCGCTGTAAACGTTGATAACTTCTGTTGTTTTAAGCTGAACACACCTTAATCTCTTCCTTTGTATTATAAGCCATAAAGTCAAGAAGCCACCATCACGTTTGAACGCGCTAACAAGCTGAAATAAGCTCGAGAACGACAGATTACTCACTTAATTTATAATATACACGAAATACTTAATACGAAATGTGTTTTTAAAAATTAACACACTAGAGAATGTATTTAAGGATATTTGAATTGTTTGGACATCTTTGGTTGTTGTGAGCATTTTAAATTTTTTATTATAACCATTTTGTTCAATATGTTTCTTTCAGAAAATTTGTGAATGCTGGTGGTATATTTTTGTTGAATCAAAACTTAAAAAAATATAATTAATTCAACCCAAAAAAATCATACTTATGACTGTTTACAATGAATAAATCTTCTATGCATTAATTTTAAATATTCATTTATTATTATTATGAATAAAATGGTGAAGTTCATGAAGTAGATTTCGTTGGAACGGATGGATGTACGAAATGATGTCCGAATAAAAATTAAAATAACTAAACAAGGACCATGTCGATCTCGTCCATCTCTTCCAACAAATTAATTTATTTTAATTTGACATTAACATTTTTTTTTTTTTATTAGAAAAACTGCAGAATCGTTATCCAGGTGAGTAGTAAACATGATAAGTAGTTTTAAATTATCATCGTATATTTTAAATGTGTTCTAAACGCTTCAATTTTCGTTTTTTTTTTCTTCGGAAACTAACCATAGATTATTTAAATACCGCATATTTTTTTGCTTTCATGTTGGAAAAGAATAAATAAAAGGTTCAAAACCAATTAAATTAACATTAAGTTGAAACAACATATAACATCTTGAAATATGATTTCGACTTTGCCCATATATGATGCAAGTACTGTGGTGTTTCACTCGTTCACTTGAACCTATTTATTAAATTTTATTACTTTCTTCATTTCTTGTACGAAATTTTATGTTTTAAAAGTTCGAAAGTAACGTAACGCGAAACGAACGACTTCTTAGCAATATCAACTAAGTAATCACTGTTTTAGTTAGTTAGAGACCATGCGAGTGCAACTTAACGACAATGCATTAAAATTTTGCAATCGTAACGACCAGCAGAACCCATAAAACACTATTTTACTTTATTTCTCCCAGTTCCCCATTGTAAAGTGAGCATTTGTGTGGCGAGGTCGATTCTTGGTGTCTCTTAGCAATGGTTGATACCTCGTTGTAATACTGTTTCATGTTGGTACCCAGTCGTAAACTTCTATATGGCCATTTAATGGTCTTCTTTTCCACCTGAACTGGCAGATGCGTTACTGAATTACATATCCACCTTTATCCACGATAACATTACGTAACATCATCTATGGATTAATTTTTATAAAGAATTTATCTATACAGATTTTTTGTTTAAATTATTATACGTTTAAAATATTTTTATAACTAAATAGTATAAAAAGTGTACCTAGTAATACAAAAACTACATATTAGTAACACTTTTTTAATTCTATATTCGAAATAAATTGTATACTTATTGCTATCCATTTAAAGTATCTAACTCATATCAATATTTTTTTTTTACTGTGACTTCAGATCTTTTATTATGTTTCTTTTGCTTCAGTTCACTTGAACATTTCATATTATTCTATATTTGTTTTTACTCATTTACTGAGTTTTTCCTTAAAATGAGTTCATTAAAAAAAAATCTAAGTTTTTTTGAAATTACATTCTAATCTTGAGATTAATAAAAGCAATTTTATTCTAACTCAATATGCTAAATGATAATATCATATCATAGGTCTTCACAGGTTTTAATTTTTAATATCTGGTTATACAGAGAGATCCAAAATTATTGAAGGTGACATGAACAAAATTTGTCAAAGTTCCTCAAAATTGTATTCAACTGGATCAAATTTTTTGTAACGAAATGACCTGTCCCGATAAAAGGTAGCTTGTATTTCTTTCATTTAAATAAGTTTATTTATTAAAGTATCACGTAAAACTAGCAAAAATTATTTGCCGCCATTTGCGTTAAGTTAGAAGTGGATAACTGTATTAAGCGGCACATTTTATGCATTGGCATGTTCAATCAGTTTGGATCTCTTAGTAGAGCAACTTTATACATTGCTTTTTGCCTTGTGCTTTTCGGCGTACTTACATACTTAATAGTTCTATTAGCCATTCTGCGTATCTCGCTAATTAAATACCATATTTAATTATTAATTATTTCTCACAACTGACGACTTAAATCTCTAATAAATGTATTGGGGCTTTGCGTTAACACTAACAGATATATACTCCAGCAAAGATTTCTTTGTTGTATTTATTAAGTGTAATTTTCATAATTAATTCCCAATATCCTGTACATTGACTCTTATTTCTGTTTCCATTTCTGTGTGGTTTGCAAGCAACTGAAATATTTTTATCATAATTATTTAATTGTGTTCACTCCTATTTATATCAATACGTCTTCCCAAACGTTTTCTTCAAGTTATTGTCCAACTCTTTCGCTAACAAATTTTGTACAGTTACATATTCTTTGTTTTTCGAACTGTCAAAATTTAATGGTAATATTGAATTGAATTGAAATGAATGCAGATTTTGTGGGGAAGGGAAGGACGAGTGGGAGCACTGGTGGGAGGTCTGCGAGAGCGCGAACTGGGGAATAGACAAGGCGAGAGGAAGGAGGTGGAGGGCTGCCTTGAGCAAAACCGGAAAAGGAATAAAAGTGCTATGGAAGATGAAGGAAATTATGGAGAGACTGGTGTAGGAATATGTAAATTGTAGTAATGGTTGTAGTAGTTTAATGCCAATAAAGGTTTTTTTTTATTGAATTAAATATATATTTGGGTGTTTGATCAACATGTTTCTCTTCTTCTCTCAGAAGACAATAGGATATACTTATACCCTTCTTACGGGGAAGTTCACAGCAATGTCACCACACCATAAATGTCACTACGACGTTGACGTGACTTAAAGATTAAAGATTTTTCTGTGACGAAGAGTAATATTTTATCCAGTGAAAACAAGTTGAGTATAAAGTGATTAATGCTAAATGGAAATCTTTGCGGAAGAAAATTACAATAATTTTAATAAGTACGTAAATAAATAAGTATTAATTATAAATTGCGATAAACGCATAGCGGAATTACGTCAAATTTTCCAGATGATCCGTTTCAGTAGATAAATTGGTACGTCGGTCGCGTCGCGTCGTTGATGTTGAAATATATTAAGTTGAAACGATTTTCACGATGGTCATTTATCATCTTGAGATAGCGACGAGTTCAAAGTCATGGTCAACTATTTCACGATATATTTATCTTTCTTAATTTTTTTTTTTTGTATTTGATCATTTGTTTAACGCTAGGTTCCGCTGAATGGAGAATAGAAATAATAATAATTTATTTATTTATTAATAATAATTAGTTGTGGCAACAAATATACCGTGCGTTTCACTCGGTTATGGTCATTTAAATATTGCGATTGATTGACGAATGTGGCTAATAACTTTTTTACGATTTTACTGTTTCTTATGGAGAACAATCCTTGGTTACGTCTACGAAATTATAAAAACAATTACCCTATATAACAAATAACAACATAAATAAAACATTTATTTCACGTGCTGTATGATTATTATTTAAAAAGAATAGGCAGACCAACTATGTACTTGCCTTTGATTATCAACAAACCCAAAATTAAACATATTGTAATGTTATTGATTAATCAAAGATGCAAATGAAATGTACATCAATATCATAAGATAAGTAGGCGGAATGAATAAAAAAAAAAAAATAAAAGAAGAGAGTCGAGTCGAGTCGAAAAGAAAATGACGTAAAATTACGTGTTAAAATAAAAACGATTATAAAATTGGAATTAATAAAGTATTATTAGTTGGATCAAGGGAAGACAGGAAAAAGTATTGAAATAATCAAGAATAGGATAAATTAAGAAAGCTTACATTGAAAATGGGATATACAAATATAATTGAAATTTGAAGACAATCGGGCCCTGAAAAAAAGAAGATTCAGGAAACAGAAGATTTGGAAAACAAGATTGAAGAAAAAAATACCGGATAACAGCAAGTAATTAAACAAATAATTTATAATACAATAAAAAAATTT